>WAAD01017102.1:288460-306824 GCA_013389945.1 Fregata magnificens
AAGTTGAGATTCTCATACAGATCTTTCAGTTGGGGCTTTACAAAAAAAACCCCACTGTTAACTACCCTGTTTTGAGTGCTGACCCTCAAGCCCAACACTTGGGAAACACAGTATCTAACTGTGTTTAGTTAGTATCTAAAGTATCTAACCACTACCTACAGCACAGGCTATTCAGCTTCCCCTGCGCTACCCAACGGTGAAAAGCAAGCACCTTCAGAGGGCAACTCATTCCCCCCAACACAGGCTGAGCGAGTGATAATCTGACAGCACCATCTCCTTCCACTGACTGTGGGAAGGAGCCCAGACAGCAGATACTTGACTTCTAGCATTCTGATAGCTGAGGTTAGGCAAGATAAAACCTATCCAAAGTTAAGACTGAGCCTGATTTCATGCCTATCACATACAACCTGCCTAAATGTGTGCACGGACGCAGTCAAGTTACTGTGGCTGACAGGGTTGCCGTTTGTCATCTGAGCTGTGACAGCTGGCTTGGGTATGAATTCTTAGTGTATGTGTGTCCCATTTATGAAAAAAAACACCACACTGACTTAAGCCATCTTCATGAACAAATTAACCAGGTGTACGGGGCAAGTGCCCACAGCTTAGCGGATGAGCAAGTACTCATTAAGCCACAGTAATTTGCTCAAACAAGGCCATATATCCTCAGCTTGCAACAGCTCTGAGAAAAAGGCAAAGACAATAGTTTATTTAATCTCTCCATCAGCTGGAAAGTACAACTTTTCCAGCACCTGAACTGTGTAACATGGCCTTTTCTTTACAGCACTGTATCACAAGGTCCCTTTATAGGCATTACCTTTTACAAACATAAGTGCATGGTGCTTCTGGCTACTAAGTAGCATAAGCTAATTTAATTTTTGCTCTTAGCAGATATGTAACTCACTTTCTTCACTAAGCAGATGTAGCATTTTACAGTCTTCATATTGGAAGGGAATCAATATGAGTCCACATTTCCCACATCCTCTCCCTTTTAAAACTTGACCTCACACCCTCCTGATCTGACCGTCAACTCACAAGCCCCTCCTAAGGTAGAAGACTGCATCCCTGCTCATCTCTACAATATTATGGCGCTGAAGAGACTTCCAAAGAGATGCAAAACCTGGATGAAGCTAGCCTTGTAGCCAAGCCTGGTATATCTGCAAGGAATGCTACTGTGAAAAGAGTTTCCAAAAATTATGTTTCCTCTCCAGGAAAGGAAATAATGGGAGAGTGGGAAAACTACTGTCATCACTCTGACCTACGCTGCAAGATAATGCATTTCATTTGAAAAGAAAAAAAAAAGTCATCATACACTTTAAATTTGGTACAGAGTCCCGGCTTCATGTCTCCCAGGAGGTGCATCATTGTGTCCAGTAATTCACGACTTGAACTAACCAAGAACTCACGGCCACATGCCAGCGCAGCCACATCTGTGAGAGAATACAAAACATCACCATAAAAACAATGTTTCAAATAAAAGTTTATGCTAATTATCAGGACCACTAAAAAGATACATCAGCTGTGAAGAATAAACTATGGCATCTATATAAACTTCAAATTATATTCATCTACATAGCAAACAGTGAAGCAGCAAATTATACTTGTCAAACTCCTTCATAATTCTACTTGGGTAATTAAAATATTTATTCAGAGTGGCCAGTATCGTAACAGTAACACAGTGAATTATGAAACAAAAGGCTGGATTCATCTGCAAATAATGTGGGACTGAAGCAAAGCTGATCATTACAGGTCTCATAGGTAAAGAAACAAGATTGCAGATTGTTTTACAATCGCTCAATCCAATATACCTGGCACACTACACAACCAAAAGTCTCGTGGACGTCCACTCAAAAGCTCTTTTCCTACCTCTCTGCAAGCGCTGCATTATTCATGCACAAGCCAAAAGGCAAAAATATTTCCAAAGACTACTGCTCCAAAGCAGACTTTCCTTTAGTATTTTCGCTTACGCTTGCCCCATACTTCAGGGCATCCTTACGTGCAAGAGGTATCTTCCAGCAACCCAAGCTTCTTTGTACTGTGCAACTGGCCAAGCCTCCTCCAAATGTGTGAAGTGTGGTGTATGTAACTAGTGACAGAACCGGGTTCCCTGGCCTCCCATTCAGGGTAAATTTGGGGATCTGCTGTATGATACAGTTCTTCCACTTTCATGCAGCCTCAGGTTCCCTCTCCTACGCACGTACATCATGATGCCTTTTTTAACCTCAGAATAAGCAGAGGTGCTATGGACACAGCATATAATCAAAGACTGTTATCGCAATGTTTGTGCACGCTGGGCTGTGTTAAGACTGCACTGAGAACTTCTGGTCTTTTTCTACCTTCTGGTCTTTTTCTACCTTCTCAATACTTGGCACTTCAAGACCACCTCCTCGGTGTTCTTTTAATACCTCCTTCTAGTGTAATACTACTTTACAGCGTAACTAGGATAATTGAATGGGTTCCTTCTACATTGTTCATCTGACTGTATCCTTTATCACATTTGAGTTTCAGCAATCTCCTTTCCCAAATTACAAAAAGACGAATCTTGGTTGCATCGAATTCACTGGCAAAATTTATACCAGCTTCAGTGAAGCAAGATTTTGTTCCACCATCCTGATTCCCCCTCAGGCAGAACCCCAACACCCCCACCCCCAGCCTTTAAACATTTTCTTTGTTCAGACTTTACTTTTGCTATGCTTTTTTTGTTTTTTTTCAATGAACCCATTGGAGAGAACTGGATTCCACCTTGGTACAGGATGCATGATGCATCACATATTTTTATTACAACCTTTAATGGCACCACAACACCTAAAATCACACATTCAAAAAAGCTGTTAATGCAAGATTCACTTATTTGTATAAATACCCACTGTGTCATCTATCTTACATCATGTCATTAGTGTCATTTTGACAGTTGCAGTTTCACAAAAATGCAGATGACTTATCAACCCCATTTCTCACAGCCTTCCAAGCCAAGGGCAGCCATACTAAGATAGATCTGTGGCTTTCTACTTATTTTCTGACCCTAAAAAGAAACATTTAGTATGGAAGTCAGGTTTATTACCTTTTACTTCTCTTAGCACTATGGACTCTGGACAGTGAAGGTGGGGTCCATCTGGCAGCAACAAAATTCTTAAGCAGTTTCAAAATGCTGAGCACATACCTTAAGGTGGGGCTGATCTACTCGCATCACTGCAATTCATACATCTTGAAGATGTTAGCGTTATTAGCAATTGAGAAAGTAAATTGCTTGACATTTACAAACTAAGGTAAGCATAAAAGACTAATAGAATAGTCCTTGGTTTACTCCAGATTGAACAGACATGTAAGGGAATTTCAGAACTCAATGGCTTTTACCCATCTAATCCTTAACTGTGTCGCAGACAGTACAATGCCTCACAGAAGCGTCAATGACAGAATCTGCTAGAACTTTAAAAGACTAGGAGGTCACCCAAGATATCAACATTGACTAAATACCTGACTTTGAAAAGCTGTATTTACTGTAGCACATATAAGGCAATATAGAAATTCCCAGTACACGTGGAATGCTATTCTGAGAGAGAACATTAACTTACTTGTTACAGTCCCTGCCAAAGCTAATACAAACTGATTTTCATCAGAATCCAAATCCTGCTGTTTCATATCTTCACTTAATGACTTCACAAAGCTCTCCATGGTCTGTGCAGTGATTGTGAAAAACTTTACTGCTTTACTCTGCAAGCATGGAGGAGAAAAAAAGATTATACACACTACAGCAACTATGATTATTAGATGCTACAGTAAAACTGGACAATCTTCAAAATTACTAAAACATCCAGTTACTTCAAAAAACAACAGAAAATAGCAGGTATGCACTAAGTGATATGTTTGATCCCATAATATTTGAAACCACTACCTTAGAAGAAAATGGGAAACTACTCAATGCTACCTTTATTTATAAAACTAAACCATTGAGTATTTACTTCCTAAACCCACAATAACATATATCAAACAGCAGAATTAAAGCTTATTTTCAAAAGTGAGGATATTATCTCTTTGCTTTGCAATAGCTGCACCAGGTGTTTCACATTTACCTGGGCTACTACAGCAGCTTTTGTCAAAATCCTATTCACCTGAAGACTGGAGAGCAGCCTGATGTAGTGACTTGACATGAATTTCCTAAGAAAATGAATGAAATACCCAGAAAAAAAAAAAAGGCAGAATTCGATTGGATCCTAACAGGATTCATTAATTGCACAATACAGGATGGAGAACAATGGGCTAGGTAGAAGTTCTTTAGAAAAGGAAATGGAGGTCTCTCCTGGGTCACAGGCTGAATTTAAGTCAGCAACGTCACATGAGAAAGACAATCATCACACCAGAGTGTACAAACAGGAGTACAGCCCGTAATTATGTTATGCAGTCTTCTCCCTTCAGCCAGAATACTGCTCCATTTTAGGATATCTCAGCTGAGGAAGCAGCCACCTGGTACGAAGCTCAGGGCAGGCCAAAAAGCCTGGTCAGAGGTGCAGACAGAGCCCACAAAGAAGGACAGAGGGAACCGTTTCTGTTTATTAATAATTCTGACCTGTAAAACATTGCTGGAATGCTATTTCACACAGAGGATGCTGGTTTTCATAACAAAAATAGCAGAGCAGAAAGCCCACAATGCCAGGTTTCCCAGTGTCTTTAATAATTTTGCCAGTTGTTTCTTGAAGCAGCTGAAACTTTTAGTCATTCCCCACAGCGATCCAATGGGACAGCCCAAGAAATGCCTGAACTTCTATTCATTTTGCAAAGTGACTGAAAATTTTAATATTTGGTCAAAACTGCTGCTTTCGCAATGTGTGCAAAGCTACAGGTAACATTTATTTATTCCTCCACTGCTGTACATTCACCACATCAAAGATGTACAGTTCCTGTGAGGTGGCTCCAGCAGCGGGGCATAAAAAGCGGGGTCAGACAATACTCAGTATCTTCACAAATGATACTGTGGTCCCAGAATAACAGGAATGAAGGGATCATGGGGAAAGAGAATGGAAAAAAGTGTACTTCTGCATGTGCTAGATGTACTTTTTATACTTATATGGACACCACACCTCAAAGATGGCAATTTGAACATAAGCAGTGACTATAGGTCAAGAAGCAGAGGGCGTGAGAGAAAAAATTAAGAGAGCCTACTATAGCAGGCTAGTATAAGCTATTATGAAAATAGGTATTCACGTGGGAACATAGTAGTGTACTAAGCAAACCAAGTAGTTGGTAAGTTGCACAGAAAACAAGCAAAATCTTCTATCTGCCCATCTCTTGAGGTGCTGCTGGTGTCCTCTCTGCTGAACCTTCTTTCCAAATAGCCATTAACTAGCAGTGAGGTCTAAGGAGCTGCAGCAGAGACCAATCAGGTTTATAAACAGCAAACATGACGTACTCTGCACAGTCTCTTATTAGCTTGATGATATTTTCACGGGACTGAAGAATGTCTCACCCACAGACATTGAGATAAGGACAGTTCTGAGAGCAGCCACTAAGGTCCTTGAGCTCAGATGGTGCAACGAACCCTCTGCTGTCCAATAACTCCTGCGTGAAAACATCAGTTAATGTGCAAAATTGCTGCCATATAATATAAAGCTGTTTGTCACCATCTTGTAGGATCCAAAAGTTCTCAAGTTGAAGCAAGCCTTGATGTTGTTCCAAAAATCAAACCTTCAGTTTGCGTTCCCATGTGAGAGCCCTGTTATGTGGATATCTGGTTGAAGTTTTTTAAAGACAGCTAAAATAATCTCATGGGAATTAATTTACTACTTTTTTGGCACATGCAGGTAGGCATCCTTGAAAACTCTCTCTCATGCTGCTGCTTTGGATGTTTCTTCAAGTTCTCTCTAGAAACGCTACACATGGGCAGAAAGAGTAGGCATCTGTCCTCCGCTGCCTTGAAAACTACTTGTGTTACATTTCAAATTTGCTGCTAGAGTTTTGACTTCCCCAACTCGTACGGACAAAAATGGTATACTGGTCCCAAACATCATTTCAGTCAACCTGCATTATAGAACTATACGAAAAACCTACTTCTGTATCTGTGCAAAGACTGAAAACAGCTTAAACATTGATCTGTAAGGCATGAAATGATTTTGAATTGATGCCACCCTCCCCACGCACTTAAATATGAGCAACAGTTTCAAAGCACTCTTGATGTTCTTATACATTTCTGTAGCTCCTTCTCAGGGGAGGGGGGAAGATGCTACAAGCTGTACAACTTGTCCAAAAATAACCCAAACCAAAAACTTTGTATGACAGATCTCCACCATCTCTTAATAACCTGACTCATTCCCAGTTGTAATCTGTGGTTGATGCAATGCCATACAATCTATTTACGTTTTTCCTAGTAGTCTTGTTGCAAACCCAGGCATGTTTCTTATCATGTTACATGCACCATCACAAGAAAATGATGCCCAAAAATGTTGCTATGACCTTCAGCAGTTCAATGGGCTCTAATAATTGCTGGGAATGACTATAGTAGAAGTATTTTGCATTTCAAACAAACCTAGAAACAAAAGTATTGCATCTTCACAGTTGGGCTTTTTACCCTTATACAAATCATCAGGTAACAGTTTTGTTTTTACCTAATTCTACTTAATTTTGATACTTCAGACTGCTTTCAACAAGGCTTCTACTAATTTTAGTCTCATCTTGTAGTAGAAATACAGTCATTTTCATCACTGCTAGCATTTTGTTTGTGGGAAAACATACTATTTCAATACTGTTTCACAAATAACAACAGCTAGTCACTAAATATTGTTGACTCTTACAGTTATAAACTGTTCTGAAAATACAGAATGTAATTTTATATTGGTTTTGTTGCTATGTGGGGGCTCTCTAGTACCCACCTGCCTTTTTTTAACTGCTTTATACAGTGTTTTTACAGAGTTTTTTCTTTTAGTAACTGCTGCTGCTTGGATCTTGAATTGTCAGAAGTTATCACCAAAAGGTATCACTGTTCAGCTTTCTAATATCCAGGCATGGGAACTGCTTCATGTGCCCAAGAATTATTTGCTCCTTCTGTTAGCTTGCAAAGATATTTACATTGCGCTAGCTGTAGCCTTGCTTCCAGTTTAACTGTGTGTGGTGGAAAACAGATAATCCTTGCTTGGTAACATAAGAATTAATTACTGCATTTATTCCCAGCCTGCTTCATAACATTTTATAGTTCCAACGCTTCTTAAGTGAGAATGGATGGTTCCCAAAGAATATACAATTCAGGAAACATTTTTGCTGTCTAATTAGTTTCTGAAATATATCCTTATACTGAAGTGTGTTACAGAGCAAGATCCTTATTTAAAAGGCCTAACAGCATTACCACCGATAAGCGTTCACCTGCCATACTTACTCCTCCTAGAATGGTTTTAACAGCTTCCTCATTGCTAGATACACCCCACAACAACGTGCACACTGCTGCACCCATTTCTGTGCAATACTCTGCTTGCTGCAGGAGCTGCTGCTTGGCCTCATTCNTGGAGGCTGACAATAACCAGAAGCCTGTCCACAAGGTCAGACCAAGTGACCCACCAAGACTGAGTGGCACCTAGAGAAGCCTGATAGGAGAGTCTACTCCTCCTAAGCAAACAGCTACACGTCTCTTTGAGAGAAGGGATTTCAGCATCAAAGGTCAGCCTTTCCAGACACCTTACAAAAGATACTGGAAACATCTTATAGGAAGGGAGGGTTGTTTTGTTTTTCAAAACAGAATTCTGCCTTAGCCAATGTTCAGAGTTGCTGGATATCTAGGATAAATACTGTTATCTCTTCCAACTTTTTTCTGTTGGCATATTCCTGATCAGCAGTGGCAAAGTAAGACAGAGTCCCTGGAAAAACACACCTAAGGTTTGAAGTTTGGAGGGCCTTTCATACTAAGAAAGCCCGGGCACCATTGTGCATCCATCACTTAAGTGAGCTGCTCAGTGGACCTTGTTACAAAGCATAAAGAGAGAACAGAGAAATCCAACACAACCAGGACCCAATTTCAATTTAGCAGTACTTTTTTCCAATCAGATGGGAAGTTGGGCAGAAGAATATCATGAGATTAGGTATGATTCTAGGTCTCACTGGCTTCCTACCAACTGCCACAGGAGTAGCGAAGCTGCTGCACTTCTCAGCTTAGAGCTAGTGCCGACAGTGAGATCAAGGCAGGGATACTGTAGCCTGTGGTCTCTCAGGGTGGGTGGGGGCTCCTTGCTAACTCTGAGTGGGGTGGTATTAGACAGTGCTGCAGGGAAAGATAAAGACCAGTCAAGAAAAATGATGCTAACTCAAGTATTAAAAGAGAGACAGAGAGAATCACAGATCACATGATGTCAAAAGAACAGAAGGGTCTTGCTCTGCCCATTTTGTGGGCACAGGATTTTCAGATTCACTGCAGAAAGCACCCTCCTCAGCCCAGCATCCCCTGTGTGTTTAGCTATCAGGATGAAGTATGGGGAAATGAGAAGCAATCTTTTCCACGTCAATTTTGAAAGCAAGTAAACAGAACAAAACTTTCAACGATGTATCCCCTTCAAGATTTTAAAATAAGTATCTTGTCATTTTGGGGGTTCCCCTCAATGCTTTGCACTGAGGGTTTGGAAAGAATAGGAATGTAAACTCACCTGAAAATTTATGTAACATGATATCAACCAGTACAAAGCCGCTCGTACTCTGTCATCAATTACTTACCTAGCCTCCTGTATCCCACCTGACAGCCTGATCTGCATTGCTTTATCATGCTGCTAATGGAACACACAGGCTAGGATTTGTAAAGTTCAAATTAAATTTATCGAGCAGATTTCTGTGCATATTTACTCTCTGGAGTCTCTTTCACCTTATAGGTTAACATATGCAAAAGGCTGACGCTGCTGATTCCCTAAGCATAGAAGTCCCAGGAAGAGTCTGTTATTTCTTAATACGTTGACAATTTTTAAGCAAGTTAGCCAAATTTTATCTTTTACATAACTCACTGCCAGACCTATCAGCTTTTCTGCCACCGTGTGCATCAACAAAATGTCCACAGGCATCTTCCCATCTAACCCCTATATTGTCCCTGTCTTTTTTTTCCCGTACTGTCCTTGTCTTAGAAAAATGTATCTTAGAGATTTGCACTTTGCATTTGGATGCTAATACTGAATAGTAAGACGTAAAACCCTGTAATACCAAAGCTAGATACGCCAACAAGGATGCAAAGCCAGCACAAGAAAAGCCAGAATTTTTAATAGATCAAAAGCAACATCAGAACAAAGATACAAAGAAGGAAAACAAAATAGTACATTAAAGAGACAGGAAAATAAACGGAGCCTGCAAAAGCAAATAACCTAGCTGGAAGCAACACTCCTGTGAGTTCACATCACGAAGCAACCACTGTGCTACGCAACACCACCACCTTCAGGAAAGGGTCAAGGCACAAGAATACAGCAGTGCGTAAGTACATAACGATGAAAAGACAAAGACATTAGCCAAGAATAACATGTGCACTTCAAGTTTTGCTCAGGTTCAGAAAGCACAGCAATTCCCCAATCAGTGATACAGCACTGCATTTATCTTATGTTTGTTTCAGTGAATCGTTTCCTTTTCCTTCAGAAGATAAATATGTAGAAAATAATTCAGAAGCCATATGCAAGGATGCCTACAGCAGAATACCAACCAAATGAAAACACCGTGCAAAGTGATTAACAGGAACAAACAAACAAACAAAAAAATCACACATATACATACACCACCTTCTTTTATCCCAAAGCGCTAAAGCATTTACCAATGTGCATAAGCACAATCCACTCAAATACACCTTTGTGGCATAAAACAGAAGCCATTTAGACAACAAGTGTATACTGCACAACAGCAAAGATATGAAGAGAAGAGCTTTGATCAGGAACACCAAGACAACAACTACTCTTAGTAAACTATCCATACTTTAAGTAAAACTTTCATCCAAGAGAAATCACAAACCTAAACCACCTGCCATTTATTTTGTAATATTAACAAGAATAAAGGGTGGGACCCACTTCGTTAATATTTAAAGCAGCAACATTAAATCTTACAGAGATTTTATCCTGGATGCTTATACAACTAAAGACCTGGGTGCACAGCAAAACTAACCATGTACTATTGCCAAACTGCACTAGCTATCCCAGAAGATACTTATTTTGAGGTAAGAAATATCCAGATAGACAACTATTCCATCATACTTTACATTCATACCAAACTTCACTCCAGAATGACTTGTCCACGCAGATGTGCCCTAAAATGGCATATCTGAACTCTACATTTATTCCTTTTCAAAAATGAAATCATTTCTGTAGATTCACCTGTCTTTGTGCAATCCCAAGGCTGGCAGATGGTAACTTGAGAACCCCAAAGTGAGTTTCCACTGACTACTGAAGATAGCTATCAGCTCCAAGGAAATGAACTTTTGCAGCAAATAATCACAACTGATTCTCACACCTCTCCAATTAAGCTGCTAGTCTGTGTGATCCTATTTGAACCCTAATGGCTTCACAGAAGACCCCCAGTCTGAGAAGTCACGGTCTTTGCTATTCCTTCATTGTTAAGAATCTCCCCTCTCATAATCACTAAATACAATATTGACAGAGCAAAAGGAGCCCTGTAATTGTTCTTTGACTCACAGCTGTACACGGCATTTGGATCAATAGGTGCATTGAGAAAGACTATTAAAACTAAACAAAGGTACACAGCTTACAGCAAGCCAAAAGAGAGGCCGGTTTCATTTTGTACATTGCACTGCTTACGTTATCTTCTATTGTCCTCTTTGAAAACACATTATAGTTACATTAAATTCAAAAGAACTGATTCTGCAAAGGACTTTTTGATGCCAGCTACACCACAATCTTCCCAAATACCCAATGTTTTACTTCAACATGTTAATATAAACAAAATGCTAATCGTTGATTTTTAACTTTACATATACCAAAACGAACCCTGCCGAGAAGCCCGTAATGCCACCCCATACAACCACACCTTACACAGTATGGAAGTTGAGAGATCTATGCAGTTATGCAAGAGTTATGTACCTAAATGGGAGACTGACTGTCAGTTGGTACCTCTATTTGTACACACTGAATACTTTCTGGTACTGCATATTACATTTTGTCTAGTTATAATATTGACCCTTTTGCTCTAGAAATATCAAGGTAAAAAAAACATCAGTTATAAACTTATAGGTAAGTAATTTACTCATCACCTGACTACACGAATAGAAATCCCAGATTGTTTTTCAGGTGAAGCATGTATTTTGTGACATGAACGTGAAAAACTGATCATTGTTGCTTTTGTTATTAAAACTCAAGCATACAGATACCAATATTCTGACAGCAAATCTACCTTCTTCTCTCTCATGCAATCTGCCTGGGCTGTTTCCAGACGGGCTCTGAAGTGTTCACAATCCATTTTCAGCTGCTCTATTTCCTCCTCCTTTTTCTCCATGTCTGTGATAGGATAAATCAGATAAACGAAGTAATAAGTTATGACCAACGGGCTTGCACTAAAGAAAAAAGAATCCACTAAGTGCAACTTTAATGAGCTGCTTTAACTATTTGCTTGTGTTAGATCACCTCCTCGTGGCTAAACTGGTATATCGCAATTTGCCACATTTCAACACTTCTTATAAGAGACTAACCGAACACAATGTTTCTGATTTAAAACAGGGTAAGACTAAAAGAATCAGGTAAATACTGTGTGCTGATAAGATACGATGCTGGAACTGAGCTCCAGCTCCTCAGGCATTTTTAAAAATTTACTCAATTTTCTACTTTGTTTCTTTGTTTGTTTTCATGTCTGGTATCTTTGAAATTCAGTGAGTATAGTGAAAATCTAAGAAAAAGAATACCAAGATCAGTCAGAAGTGAGTGTTTCAATATACAACGTACAAATTACATGAATAGTAAGAATGAAATGCAACTACTCTAAACATTTTAAATTGATGTTTATAAAGTATTATAAGACTTTATAAACAATTTAAACATTGTCAGTGACAAGCAAATTTTACGATTTCCTTAAAAAATTAAATACATTCCAATTTAGACACTTTGTTTTAGTGAATGGAAATCAAGTTAAAAGTATTCTATTTCATGATCATGATGCCCGTTTTAAAAAATTCTCTTTGAAGGATATTTTTAACAACTGTTGTGTATTGTGTTTTACTTTAAAAACCACAGTTCTGGATGCTTAGTATTTATACTGAAAAAAAGGAAACACATTTAAGTAATTCCAAAAAGTAATGTCCAACAGCATCTAATGTAATTTTGGTTAGCTTAAAAAACAAGTTACACCCCACTTCGAGTGCCATACCCTTGATCATGAGAGTATGATCTATGGCTTAACGCACTTTGAATGCTTCCCCTTACACGTGGTCAATATTTTTCAATGTATTTACCAAAGAGCATATCAAATTCAATCAGAAGAAGATAACATCATTAAAAAAACCCCAATCCTGATTATCCAAACAGCTTGGATTCTGGCATTTTATTTAGTAATTCTACATTATTTGGAAATAAATTCCTTTCTTTTTTGTTCCTAACTGACAAAATGTTATCATCTCAAATACACACACATTGCTTTGAGTAGCAGGTATAAAAGAAGATAATCTAGCCACAAACAGCTTTTCTAAAGAGGTGGAACATATTTCCACTCAGCCCTTGTGTGATTCTAAGCCATCAACACTAAGACTTTTTAACAGAAACCAAAGAGGCAAGGCAAGGATCCACTCCTAGGAAACATATATGTGCCAGGGCATGCTCTCCGAGCATTCAGTTCTTTTCAACCTGCAATCCAAAGGAAAAGAATGAAGGTGGGAATGGATTCACTGAGTTTTTGAGGAATAACTCTGATCAGTGGCAGGAAACCTTCCTTCCTTCTGTCAAGTAAAGAAAATTCAGTCCCATGCACCTATTGCTATGTGGGTGTGAGTCTTAAGTACTTGACAGAAAGACGTCTTGAGCATGAGTAGGGCATGCTCTGCTTATCAACAGCAGACCAAGAATGTGTTTATCTTTGCCAGGTAAGAACATCCAGTGAAAATCTCTCTCACTGCAAGGAAACAAGCTCTCTTGAATGAGAAGAATCACTTCCAGCCTTTGAGAGGATGAATCCACCCTGAATCCAGCATCAGCAGAGCTAGCAGACACACAAAGATGCCACATCCTTCACTGGCAGACTTCAAAGGTCCTGGAACAAAAACTGAGCCAGGAGAAGTGGAATAATATTAACTACTGAGTGTTAATACAATGCTATCTGCATTTTTTTTTTTTTTTTAGTCCTCCAGATAAAAGAAGGATGTGTCATCCTCCTCTAAAGTATCACAATGTTTTATGTCAGGGGAAATAAAAATGGGTAATATCGGAAGCTGCTGAGAAGAGACCTACTTCTAGCTGTGCCTCATTTGTGGGAACTCCCCCTACTACACCCAGTCAGCTCTCCCAGCTGTGCACACCTTTGCTCTGAAGAGAATTCAAGGTTGCATGCACCAGTCCCAAAATTTGACGGCCTCTTGACATGCAGCAGCCGAATGAGCAGCAGACATATTGCTGACACTGAAGACTGCAGCTGTGCAGTGTTCCCACACAGGGAAGCCCAACAGGTTCTCCCACTGGCTGCAAGTCCCAGCCCCTGGTAAAAAAGTTCCTTCCCTCTTGATGCTAAAATATTGAGGCTCAGACTGTCTACCTCCACCAAGTGAAGCAGCAGTTTTCACTATCAACTTGCATGAGCAAAAAAATATGAAATGGCATCCTTATACAAACAGGAAATACATAACTTCACTGCAGTGGTAAATCAGACTCAGGGAAGAAGTGGCATTTGCTCCCGAGATAGACAGCGGACTCAAAAGCAGAACAAGGCACAACGAAAGAAGAGGAGGCGTGAGGTGGACTTATTCTCATCCACGCTATAGTTCACATCAGAAGATTTTCTGGACCAGAGATCTAATCTCAAAGCTCTGGGAAGCAGAGAACTGAGTACAATTAGGACAAATGCCAACAAGTGATGGAATTCCAATTCTACTGATCCAAATGCTAGATCAATGTTAAATGCAATTTTTAACATTTCCCCAGTGGACCGAGTTCCACTAAACATATGCATAATAATACAGAAAATCTGTTGGAGCTTTTTTTTTTTTTTTTNAGATTTCTGGAGCCAAACAGTCTTCCTGAGGGTAGTAAGAACAAAACTGACCTTTCTTTGAAGTGAACAATCATCCTGGCAAAAGCCTTACTGAAGATCCTGACACCAGCCCAAAAGTAGGTTGCATTGACCCTTGCCAGCTCAGATCTCAGATACAACCTATGGGATTTTCCCATAGCAAATGGGTATCCTATTGACCTAGACATACAAGTGAAATATGCAAAGATCTCAAGGTTTCTCAAAGCTATTCAAGACTCCATCAGTCTCACAACTGAATGGGCCAGAGGCGTTGAAAGTCTCTGACTATAACCCGCAATTCTTGAGGAGCATGAGAACCTGCTAACCACCTTATGTTTACAATACTTAGAAAACTGCAATAGCTGATGAAAGTCTAGAGGGATGTACAAACCACCCATTAGGCTTCTGTAAGAACAAAGTGAAAGAGACATCTCTAGTAGCTGCCAGGACTCCTGTAAGCTTCGTATGTCAACCCCAAGAGACTGTAGTTAGAAAACAGCACCAGGGCGCTCACCATTCTGAGACTGAAGACTGCTTGTGTCCCTGTGATGTCCAACCTTTTGTGAACTGTATGCTCCAAAGCCTCCTTTCAGTCTGCCTTATTGCATGCTGCAGAGGTAGGAGCAGATTGGAGTAGCAAAAATCACCACTTGACTTGTCCAGCTGTAGGGGCAAACAATGGCAAGAGCCTGAATAAGTATTCAAATGACCTCATTAACTGCAAGAGAAATCTCCGCTGCAGGGGATATACTCAAGAGACTTCAAAGGCAGCTTCAGGTACTCCTCCAAAGGACCCAGAGAACATTGGCCAGCCAGAAGAATATCCCCATGTTGATACCACAAACCTGCTGCTGGAAGGGCCTGACAGTGTCTCCTTGATGCCTAGCAGGAGTGTAAGAAGCATCAGTGAGAGAAATCTTGAGACTGAGCACTGATAAAAGTAGGTAAAACAAAAATCTGACTAGTTGAGGATCTCGAACACTTAATGCCACTGGAAACAGTCCTTGATGCCTTGCAATAGCATAAAGAGAACGTTTCCTGATCCTACGTCGCTTCTTGTGACACGGATGACGTGATGACTGGCAGCAGGAGAGCTGGTACAGCCTTCTCATCTGTTCGGATTGATGGCATGCAAGAATCTTCGGAAAGAGAGGATCACTGAGGCAACTAGAAGCTCTGCCCCAATATATTACTTGTTATCGGAGACAGGCCTTGAGGCTCTGTCTTACTCTTTCTTAGCTAGCTGTTGCAAATTAATTTTCAATTAATTACTTGATATTCTAGAAGAGATACACTCTCTATAATGTGTCTCAGTGCTTGTCCTATGTCTTTTCAGACAAAACCAATTCCCAGG
This sequence comes from Fregata magnificens, assembly GCA_013389945.1. NCBI lineage: Eukaryota > Metazoa > Chordata > Aves > Suliformes > Fregatidae > Fregata > Fregata magnificens. Next base: position 303,963 of record WAAD01017102.1, read on the forward strand.
AGAACAGGTGAATTATACTGCTGCATGTAAGCTACAGGCTAGGATGGACCTGACTTAGATTTGGTCCTGATGGCATGTTGGGAGTGGTGCAATTGTTGAAGAAATAACACACAGAGAATCATAACACTGAAAAACTGGACTTTGGGGACAACAGTAAGAAGACCTTTATAACAGAGCATCTTCAACTTTTTTTTTTTATTATGAATATGTATGGCAATAAAAGCATACAAGCTAAAAAACAAGACAGGCTAAATACAATGATGTTTCTTCCTGATACAGCTTCCCTTACTGCCTGAACTAAGTATGTTTTTATCCACAGTAAAATATTTTTGAAGATTAATTTGACATGTCTGATTATTTCTAATGCAGTTTGTAATTTTCTTCATTACAAACACATTAATTTACCGAAGCAGTCATTGAACATCATAGTTTAACCTCGAATACCTCCACAAACTCTACAACTATTCGTAGGGGCATGACAGTTTGTTCTAAGTAGTTTTGGCAGAAACTATAAGAGCTTGTAACATGGTACTACTCACTTGATTCAATAGCATCCAGTTTCTGGAATGTCCCCAGGATATCCCCATTTACTATTTTGGGTAAGAAATCTCGCAATTGCATAACCTCAGTCGTCAGCCTTTCCAAATCCCTCCTTCTAACTTTAACAAATTCCTCCTTGGTCTCAGCCTTCTGAAATAAATAAATAAGTAAAACACCAAACAAACCAACAACCAACCAAAGACGCTGTTACAGCCTTGCAGTGCTTTTTTGTTTGAATTCCCTCTCTTGGACAAAAATATTCCTCTGTATCACATAATTTCAGAAATTCATAACCTTTTAAAAGAGAACTATCCAGTAATAACTAAACCCAAAAGTCTCTGAGATGGACTCTCTGACTGTAATTTAATTTTTGCCACTCTGGCCTAAAGCAAATCATATTACCTCTCTGCATCTGTTTCTTCACTTAAAAAGTGTGCAATGTACCTCAGAATGCTGTAAAAATTAACATTGACATTTTAAAATGTGAGCAGCTCCGCATATGCCAAACTATTGTTTTGAGACTGTTGTGATACAATAACTCAGTTTTTAATTAACTCAAATATTTGCAAGATCCTCAGTCACCTTGCTAAATTACAACAGCTCTTTTAGAGGAAATTGTATTTTTTCAAAAGAATTCAGCATTTGTGAGGAGCAAAAAATATTTGTAACTATTTGCAACTATTTGCAACCCAATCCCACATAAAAGTAATTTAATCCCAAGTTAAGATAAAAAATGTTTACTAGTTTCCTCTTCTGCCAAGTTACTGCTATAAAATAACTTTAATTCCACAGTCCAAGAAAATGTGCATTAATTTTAAAATTATAGAGAAATTTCTGTACCAAAAAACTCCCAAACTCCAATTTCTGACATGCATGTGTATGCTGCTGTATCTTAAAAAGGCTACCATTTACAAACAGACATTAAAAAAGGTTCAACGCCCTTTGCCTAAAACATTAATCATCTAATATGCTTTCCCAAAGCAAAATTATAACATATGTTAGTTGTGTTTTGCACTGCATTGAGAACAGTGCAGAAAAAAAAGAGATCCTTTACGTATCACATCTTATTGCAGAGGGAAGAGGGTACTACAGAACAACACAAGAAACTGTCTCCTACAGGTACAAAATATGCCATCCCCATGGTCTTCTCAAGTTCAGCTGCACAAGACACATGGAGGTCGTTATCACTGGTACAGACAATGCTACCCTGCATTTCTATCCTTTCCAACAATTTCCTACAATTCTCTCTTTCTGCTTCCCTACTTCCTCAGGTTAAACATTTCCTTTCAGTTTTGCTTCCTACTCTCTTTCTTTCCTAGCTGTCTTTCAAACCCAGACAGTTGTAGGGACAGGACAGGCCAATTCCAGCTTTCCCAGTTCAGAGGCATCAGAGCCGCAATAAAGGTATGGAAGAAAGATTTTACTTTTAACTTGAATTGTATGCTCTAAGCTGCATTTAGGAAGTGCTTACGGCAAAGTTAATATGGCCAAGTACCACCACATTACATGATAAAAAAAAAAAATACAACTCATTTAGGTCTCAAGAAAGTATGGAATAAACATGTGGCAACAGGGTTCTACAGAAGAATACCATCTGCATGTCAGCGAACAGGAAGGACAGAGAGACAACTCAGTATTGCTCAAAATTATGGAGCACAATTCGGTATAGGCATAAAAGCAGCTCTATTCACTAGCAGAAGCTAAATTCAAATAAAATACACTACTGAGGTACTGGGATTGAAATATGAATTATACAATAAGGGGAAAATTCTCATTTATAGTTCCCACTGTAAACACAGATCTTTGCAATACTGCAGTTCCAACAGACAAGTTTTATTTTCTCTGCTTAAGCAGCTACTCAACATCCCCCCCCACACACACTAGTATGTTAAAAGCAAATATAGACAATGGAGAACAGTAGTTTTCAGTCCCGCCCCTTACAGTAACGGCAGGTGACTGGATGCAGAAAATTTGACTTCAGTCCTCACGGACCTCTTGCACAACAGTCGCGTTACCTAGTTATGTACCTTAGCTCACGAGCTGCATGATCTGAACCCCCCTCCCCTGCCTGGCAGGGGGGCTGAACAGGGCAGACATCCCAGCTGGCGGCGAACACCCGGCAGAGAATCACGACCAGCCCTTTCTCCACCAGCCCAGGGTGTCTCTGACCCTCCTCTACGCAATCCCCACCCCGCTACCCCCGACAAGAAGGAGGGTCCCTCCTCCTCGCCCACCGGTGTATTACGAGCCAATGCTGCGGGCAGGAGCCCAGCCGAGCAGCCCCCGCGGCCGCAGACGGCGAGCCCCAGGGGCTGAGCTCCC
>WAAD01017102.1:307813-319692 GCA_013389945.1 Fregata magnificens
CGGGGGGGGGGAGGGAAGCACGTGTGGCGGGCAGCCGGGACCGCCACCTGGTCCCCCGCCTCGCCCGTCACCGCGGGGCCGCCACCTGGGGGTCTTTTGGGGGGTTTTTTTGCTTGGTTTTTTTTTTTCCCTCTTCATTTTTTGGGGGTTGTTTTTAATTTTTTACTTTTACGCCTGTATTTCGTCACAGGAAGCCTGCGCCTCGGTGACCCCGCAAGCGCCGAGCGCGCTGCCGGCAGCCCTTAGAGGAGCGGAGGGCCTTTCGGACCCTCGCCCGTACAGTTCCCCCGCGGCTGCAGCGAGCAGGCTGGGGCACGGCGCCGGCTCAGGGGGCTGGAGGGCTCGAGGAGGATCTGCTTGGCCCGGGGGTTTGGCTGGCGGCATTAACATTGCCGGGATCGGAGCGGTATAGCTCGCACGCTCATTCCCAGGATCAGGACGTAACGGCACTGAGCTGACCCGGACTGAATCCACCCCGGCATATGGAGCATGTAGTTTTATTTTTTGCCATGCTGCCTAGTGAGGTGGTGGCTGCCTGTTTCCCTGACTGATATTCAGGAGCATTGGAGGGAATTGAGGAAAGCTCAGGAGTGTTTTGGCACCTGTATAATTGCAATCAATTCTCTGTTACCTGTTCAGATTATCTGGGTTACCTTTTACCTCCACGTTCGTGGTATCAAAAGCTTTTTTCCAACAAGGTTTATTATCCTAATTGGAGCTGTGTACTGCCACGTTAGAACCAAGAGTCCAGTGCGTGCGCACCCCAGTGGTGTCCCTGGAGACAGCTTGCGTCTAGCCACACCAGTCTAAAGCTGCCTGCACCTGAAGGTGCCTCCTGTGCACCCTCTCCTCATGGACGCAGGTTATAGGAGGCTTATGAGGTCAGTCATAACATTGTGCGAATGCATGGATCCAGTTCAGTAAACCCTCCTGTTGGAGTGATAAGGAGCACGGTGCAGAGATGCCCAACAGATTCTGTGATGTTTCTGGACTGCTTTTTCCAGCACGCTGTGTTGCAAGCTGGGCGCAACACGGGAGGGAAACTGGTCATGAGCATTTGCAGAACGCTGTGTCTGACCTAGTAAACCTTCCTGCAGCATTTTGGAAAGTGGTACTGCGCTTTATGCATACACACTCCTTTGGCTTTGAGGAAGCCAGCCTAGACCTGGCACCCCAAGAGCTAAACTGAAACTGGAATGCTGGTTGAACTTGAGTTAATTACTTGAAAATGGAATAGATGATGTTTCTTCCGTTTACCCTCTCCCCTTTCCAAATAGTATTGCACCCATTAGCCACCTTTAACAGAGGGAAGAGCACATAAGAACAGCCTTGCAGGGTCAGGCCAGAGGGTCAAATAGCTCATTTTCCCAGTTCTGACAGTTACCGTAGATTTAGGGGATGCCTAGGAACTAGTAAGAGCATGCGAGTGTGCATTGTATTCCTCCCAAGTACTTTCTGAGCCTCCAGCTGTTTTTAGCTCTGGAGACTTCCTAAGCTGGACATGGCTTCTGTGTGTTCAGTAGTGCTCGGTGCATCACATTGCAAAGTGCAGATTTCTTTAAATTTGTGGAAGTAGCCTGCCAGATGGACAGGATTGCCCTAACAGAGGGAAAAGGTTGCAGGTTAAGCTAATGCCTTAAGATATTAGGAAACCACCACAGGGAAATTGTCAGTCAGGATATGAATTGTCAGTTGGGATGCGAACCTTTCGCATGTTAAGGTCAGCCCAGCATGAAATGCAAATGAGTAGGAAACAAGGGTGACTAATTTCCAGAACTCTTAGATTTACTTACTGTTATGTACTATTCAAGCTAGTAATATTAAAACAGAGGTTAACTTCTTTGGACTTGGAGAGAAAGCGTTATGTTCAGTAGAGAGATTTTTTAAAAGTTATTTATTAATTAGCAGTCATATCCATCCAGCGTTCTGAGAGAGACGAGGCTCACATGCTAGATAACCCAGCTATGTACCCTAACTTGAACAGTTGAGAACATGCTAACTTTTGAAAGAGGTGGTGGATTTTGCCTGACCTTCACGTCAGTCACCTCAATCAAACGTTTCATAGGTAGGCAGGACTGCTCAGTATGGTCTGCGCTAAGCCTGAATTACGGGGTCATGCTGGGGAAATGTCTTCGAAGAGCTAGCGCCTTTAATTTTCAACACGAAGTTAAACTCTACAGAAGGCACAGAACTACTGAAGCTCCGAAGTTGTCATGTGTGCAGATGAACTTGGACGAGCACGTTATTCCTTGGAAGTGGTCCTTTTTTCTTTGTATTAACTCATTCTTCTTAAAATCCTTACCTTGAAAGAGAAGAGCATGCTCTACTGGGCTGATAATAGGAGAGTATCTTTATGGAGACAATCGGTAAATGATTTGGTGAAAGAATAGTAAATAAAAGTAACTTTTAGTAAATGAGGGAAGATTGCTGCGTGGTTTTCTGTCTCACAGAGCTGCACTTACTTGGGCCTAGATCTGTAAAGGATTTATGTAGTTTCCACTGAAATGAGGCCATATTGGAGGTTATCTATCTCCAATAGGGTAGATATTGGAATAGGAAAAAGAATGGGAAAAATTACAACAATTTTAACGATAGCAATGTCAAAACAGCATAACTCCCAAACAGAAATGCTAACACAGCTTGCATTAAAGTAGCATGTCTTCAATGAGTGGTTGTAACATTACTAATCCAAGCTCCCACACTGTACGTGGGGACAGAGTTACAATCCAAGCACTAACACCAAAACCTTTCTCAAGGTAGCTTTAAGGTAAAGAAGGCCTTCAGTTTTGCGCGCTGTGGTTGCTAATACGATAGATGCAGGTTTTAAAATAACTTTGCTTGAATGATTATTATTTGCCAGCTGTAGATGGCAGAGCACATAAAGTTGAAAAATGGAAAACCCAATCTTGAAACTACTTTTTGAGTGACTAGGATAAGAGACTTGCTCTAAAACCTTTTGATCAGTCTCCTTTGTCAAATGGACTGCCTAGGACACTTAGAAAAGCCCTCGAAGTATGAAAAGCAACCCCATAGAAGTCTCTGTTCCCTAGACAGGGAAGAACTCCTCAGGCATCTTTATAGGTAGCAGCTGACATCCTCTGGACATAAGCCTTATGTCTGATGCCTTTGTAGAGTTAGTGCTGCGTGTGAGGTTAAGCCTGCTTCTTACTGCTGCGTGTGTAGCGTATAATTCTGTTAAGAAATGTTATTAATTTTAATATCTCAATGAATATTAAATCAGTGAATCAAACTGTTTCATATTTCATCTTAATATTACTGACAAATCTAAGTTAAATTCATAATTAATGCTCAATATTGCTTGACATAGTTTCCTACGTAGCTTTTTGCATATTTCCTCCACTTAGCTCTACTTCCTTTCTTTTTAACCCAGCATGACTGTAGACGATTTAACTAACATGTTTACAATTTTTTTGTCCGAGTGGAGAATGATGCAGTAGTGATAAGTGCTTTCAAATCATTTGGTCCCAGGAGGAGGTACCCAACTTAGAGGTAGCACTGGGTCTCAGGCTTTTTGATTAGCAGACCTCTGAAAATTTTTCAAAAGTGACAGTGATCTTTTTGGAGCAAATTTGAGTTTACTGACAATGATTATCTTTTTAACGTGATTTTTCTTGAAATTACTTGAGAGTACTTAATAGGCCATAATTTGAAAATAGCTGTAGTAGGTTATTGTAGCTACCTTTTAACAGTATGCTGTTATAATTTTACTTCCCAGAAATGTGTTCGATGTCGTGACTAATCCAGTTTTTAAAACATTCTTGAACAACTATTACTGATAGTAAAATTTTATTTTCCGTGTGGTACTTCCCTTCTGTAATGTGTGATTTTGACTAGAATGTGAATTTTTATACTGTTAATAGTGAAAATATTCTTTGCTGTTAAAATTCAGATGATACTGTACCGCAAGACTAACTGCAATGAAAATATTTTCATTATAGTTGCTCAGGCTCTTTGATTATGCATTTTAACATAGAAGTAAATTTTTTGACTGCTGGAGGCTTATTCTATCAAAACAAGCTCCTAGTAAGGAACAAAACTATTGGAAAAGTGAGACTTCATAAACAAAAACCCGAACAAAACCAAAAAGCCTAGTCAGTTATGTTTGAGGATTTGCACATCACCTCTGTCGCAAAATTAGATACGATGCACTCATTAAAAATATTTCTCAGACTTGGTACTAAAAATATGCCAGATTTATCAGAATTGTCTTAGTATTCATCTCATCTGTGATGTCTTTGAAATCTTTGTTACTTTGGTACAAGATAGAAGCTTACTGTCATGGAATCACTGAGCTACTCCAATTAGTGAGCTTACAGTAGGAACCAACATTTGCCCAAGAGAGTATAACAAAAACAAAGAGGAAAGCAGGGAACAGAGGGAACTGTGTGAAAACATTTTGATGGAAATGTGAGATTTTTCATTTTCATTCAGACTTCTTCTGTACCATAGGTGGCTTCAGCCAGGAAGAACTGCTAAAAATATGGAAGGGCCTGTTCTATTGTATGTGGATGCAGGATAAACCTCTGCTACAGGTATAGTAACTGGTTTTATATTTGCTTGAGTGAGTGTCTTCTACAATACACTATAGGGACTTAGTAATTTAGAATAGTGAAAATGACCTTAGTGAGTTTTGCTCACGGTTTTTTTTTTTTTCCCCTGCTGCTCATATGTGGCACGTGCAGGAGAGGTGACTCTAACTCGGTGATGCTCACCACATGAACAGAAGCCTAAACAATATCATGTTTGGAGTCACCCTCTGAATGACAGGTGTAGTTGTTTACCTTCCAAAACCAGAACTGAAATATATACCATTAGGAAGTGCGTTGATTTGGTGGAACTAAAGCAGTAACAGCAGGTTGCCCTTAACTGCAACTACAACATAGGTGCAACCTTTAGTTAGCCTAGTTTGAAACTTTCACACTTCCTTTTCTTTTGTTAGTTCGGTGGCACTTCCTCTGCTACCAACTTTGTCTCTACTACTGACTTTTGTCAACTGCTACCAGTTTGTCTCCCTACTTTCAAAAGATACTAGTTTTGGAGTACCAGGTCTTAGTAACCTCACTTAAGCAGTTTTCAAATCACTTGTCTGTTTGCATGAACAAAGTTTATCTCACACATAGCACAGAGAGCTCCACCTACAATTAAGCTATATGAAAACAGTATCCCTAAAGTTTTATGTCATTTGTTAATTCAAATACATGGGATTTTTCTCCTCCTAATTGAATTTTGTCTGCTGTCAGAAAGATGATTTGTGCAGAGATCTGGTGAAATGAACAAGGCTTGATACCCTTGAATCTTCTCTTACAACTGACCTAATCCCAGTGGAAGGATAACTAGTACTAAAGCAGCTATTAAGAGAATATTTTTAATTTTGAGGGATGTTTCATGATATTCATACTTCTTGCTGTTTTCTGGTTGCGTGTTTAGTGAGGAGACCAAGCTCTGAAACCTGCTATACTAACTATATTTATTTACTTCTAGGAGGAACTTGCAGACAATATCTCACAGCTTATCCATGTCATTCAGAATACAGAGGCTCGTAAGTACTATTTCATTATCTAACGCTTTGTAAAGTACTTTCACCTTTGGCAATTTTGAGGCCACTATCACAGTGCCAGAATAGAAACAGCCAGATAGAGGTGCTGCTTTGGTTTTTTTCTTTGCTTTTTGTCCAACTGGTGCGTGTGATTGCATTAAGGGAAGCATGAGATGCGGTTTGTTTCTGGTCATTGCAGGGTAGGAGTTGTGTCTCCGGTGCGATAAACGTGAGACTCTGCAGGGTGGTTAGCAAAACAAACTTCTCCCCTTACTTTGTCATTCTGCATAGACTTACTTGTTCTGTGTATTCCCTGTCCAAAACCAACCTTGTTTCATGAGCTGTTAAGTACCTAGTATTCAAAATGCACTTGAAATAGAGTGCTCAGTCAACGCTGGAACTTGCACGGGTAGAAATGAGTGCAGAATGGATATTTTGCTCTAACTTGTGTGTATATAACACAAAGTAGACACAAAGCTGTCCCTGTAATTACGCTTGTCTTTAAAAGTAGCTGTGTGCCTTTTCTTGTGTTGTTCTGAAGTTTAATTGACTTGTCCTTGTACCCATCTCAAGCATGTCTTCCCGCAGCTCTATCCCTGTCACTAGGGAAATGCATCCCTTTCTTATGTTGAAGTGATTTCTTGAGATTCTTTTAGGTTAGCAAAATAAACTGTTGTGCCAGACGTGCAGATATTTTTTTCTTACTCTTTTACAGGACACCTGTTCATTCAGACATTTTGGCAAACTATGAACCGTGAATGGATTGGAATAGACAATCTGCGTCTTGATAAGTACTATATGGTAATACTGACTCTTTTGTAGATCTTTTCTGCAAGAAAAGATGTGGTGGTGGTGTGCTAGCAGGCAGCTTTGTCTGCACATGCATTTATGTACATTGTAAGAGAAGACAAGCGACTTATCTTCTTGATGCATTGCAAGAGATACTTGTTTTGAAGGCTTTCACTCACCACTGCAAATCTAAAAGCCATTATGGTTTATGTCATGCTGCAAGTGCTTTCTTGTTTCCCTGTCTTTATAACATAGTGATGTTTCTCATTGATTTCTATACAGAATATAAATACTGTCTCAGAGTACGCTGCATCAATATCAGTTATTTAGATCAGACTGTTTAAAGACTTTTTTTATGACTGTGTATAAAATAGTTGTCACTAGAACCCCATCTTTCCACCACATGCTTCACAGCATCCTTCTGTTGCTTGACATGATAGACAAGTTTGTCCAAATGTTCCTATGAGGAAGCTTTCCACCTTGTTGTGCTACAAAGAGGTTTACTAAGAAGTCTATTCATCTTACAGTCACAGTAACTCCTTTATCTGTTTTCATGAACAACATGCATAACAAATTTTGTACCTTGCAGCTAATGCGTATGATTTTGAGGCAATCCTTTGAAGTGCTGAAAAGAAATGAATGGGATGAAAGGTAAGCACGTTTCTGAATGTAGTTGCATCACAAAAAAGTTGCCCAATTTACCTTTACCAAATATATTTTCATTTAATTGATCCTTTTTCTCCATAGATGGTGCTGTCATGAAGTCTTAACACTAAGGCTTATTTGTTTTGCAGATCACTTATGATATGTAGCTTAGAAACAAAGTTAGGTGTTACGCTTCATTAAGTAAATACACACTGCAATCGATAACACTCACGTTCGCCTAAGCCACCTAGCGCGTGTTTCACAGAAAGAGATTTGAGAAAGTAATTCATGTATGCTTATGCAAAACCTGAACATAGGGGCTTGTGGTGTGGTATTCCAAGCAGTCGTGAAATCTGAGGGCTCCAAATTTATAATGGAGTTTGCTAGATCTGACTGATTTTGCCAGGAGATCTATCAATGGAGTATCACCTGTGGAGAGATTAGACAGGGAACCCGCATCCCAGAAAATACAGAAAAGGAATTTGTTTTTTGGTTGTGTTGTTTTTCTGATTGTCTGTGACTTTTTAAAAAATTTTTATTTTACTGTGTTTAATCATGGTGACTTGTCTTTTGATAAGACAGAACTCCTTAATTGTAAACTGGCTTCCTGTTTGTTGTATACATCAGTGGTTTTGTTTGTATTTCTTCCATATTCTATCAAATGGCGAGTAATTACAGTCCTCTTGCTCTGTCTAGAGCTCTTGTGCCACTTCTAAGCTTGCTCTGTATTTAAACTGATGAAGAGCTTTCAGTCTTTTAATTAAAAGTGCTTGATAACTTAGTGTTAAGGTTATCCTTTCTCTCTCTTGCCTTTTGAAATGTGGAATGCATGTAGGCATGTTTTTGTGGAAATAGAAAGGAACGCAAAGCTAAAGTACACCCCATCCCCTCTGTTCTACCTTAGTTTTGCATTGGGTAAATGCCCACAGGTTGAAGAGATGAAAATGCTCCTTGACAGGAACAGAAAGTGTGGGAAGAGGTTTGATAAAGCCGAAGCCCTTCTTCCCCACACACATTCCCATGGCAGAGCATAGTCACCCAAACTGATCTCTGACAAGGCTTCTTAGGGCTTTGGCCTCCCTTTTTCCAGCTTCAGTGAAAGGATGGCCTGGAGGCCCTTCACCATCAGAGGAGGCAGTGTGGGAAGAGAAGATGATGATTCCTTTCTTTGCAGAGTGAGGGAGCTCAAGAGCTGCCTTTACCTCCTAGGTGGAGCCTAGAAGCTGCCTAGCATGTCTTCCATTTCTCTTTTTCTTTTAAAATGCTTTCAAAGAAAAGAGTATTAAAGTAAAACTGAAATAATCTTTATGGTCTTGGAATGCTTTAAATTCTCTTTGGAACTGGAAATGTTTTTTCTGGGCAAAATTGCAGGAGGTCCCACAGAACACCAGGGGAGAAAGCATGGAATATACAAAGCTTCACTTTCCTGAAAGACAGCAAGGATAGGCCTCAGAAAAAAAAAGTCCCAAGTGCTGCTTAGATGCAGCAATGACAGCATGTGTCTCTGAGCCGTGTCATTCCAGCAGTATTTGTTAGTACTCCAGAAGTCAGTAACTGAACAAAGCCACAGTCCTACTTGTACACAGCTCAGTCACTTCTGGCTTGAGCTGTTGGAATGATGATTTTTTTATGCGTAGCTTAGCCCTCGATCTGTTCTTCAGTGTAATTGTTTAGCTCTAAGGGACAGTGGATAAAATGGTTTAACGAAGACAAAGTCTGCACAGTTGAAATGAGTTTGAGAAGGGTCAGTATTAAATTTAATCCTTGGGTGTGCACCAAAATGAAAATTGGCTCATAAAATGGAAGGGTCTGAGGTGTTGCCCATCAAGGATGGATGAATGCGACAGCTGTGTCTTTGGAATGTCCTGCTCAAATGGCAGAATCCCTCCTCCTACCCATCAATCATATAGCATAATAAACTTCAGTCCAGATTAAGGTGTGAATTTTAAAACAGTGATTTTCAGCGTAGCAAGCTGCGTTGAGTGGATTGTCTGATGCTACAAAATCATCTAGACTGTAAGGAGTTCTGATTATGGATGGATTTCTTTAAAAGTTTGCTTTAAGATGTGAAAACTGGTCACTGGATTTATTTCTTATGAGTCTTGGACAGCTGTCTTAAAGAACTGGTAAAACTGTGAATGACTAGAGTTTGTTTTCAAAGCAAATAGAACATGAGCAATTGAATATGAATATCTTGTTTCTTTTTTTTTTTTTTCCCCCCCAGTCTAATTGAACTGTTCCTGCCGCTGCTAATGAAAGAAGTTATGGACCCAGACAGCAATGCTCCCACTGGGATAAAGTTACATTTCATTGATATCTATCTCGATGAATTGGCTAAAGTTGGTGCAAAGGAGGTTAGAAAATACGTTGTAATCTTCTTCCTGATTAATGTTAACTGTGGCATGCAGCATTTTAGAAGAAATGCAATTTTTAGATTATGTATGTTTTAACAGTTTTAAATATAACATAACAACATTGAATAAGCATGAAGAAAGTGACTTATTACAATTTATGCTTTTACTTTTCTTCATGTCTTAGTGCAGACAGTGAGAATATAGTAGTTTCTCTCAAGTTTCTGAGTACTGGTATACTGCTCCAAACTGAGGTTGGAAATAGCAATAGAAAAGTTATACCGTTCTCATTTGTTTGTTTCAACAGAAAGGACTTAACATCTTTTCCCTTGTGTGAACATGTTTGCCAGTCTTTGCCTTTGCAAAAACTGACATAAAGCCTGCTCTTGGCTGATTGTATGATACACCTAAATAGAGGAGGAAAGTGAGCTTTCGAAGTTGTCTATTATTTACTTATTGTTGGCTTCACACATTGTTGCCTGTGCATTGGGCAGTTTACCGTCTACATCCAGTTGTTCATTTTGCTGATGGCATCTGTCTTTCTCTGCTGTGTATTGCTGTTTCAATTGCCCTTAATTTTGGTTGATGTTACAGTGCTGCCGAGTTTTGCAGCAACTGAAAGCCTGTCACTGCAGCTGTCACGGCTGAACTTCTTCCAAAGAGTCTACCTCCTGATACTGCGCTAGGGCAGGCTGCCTGCTGCCCCACACTTCGTTCCAGGCTTCTGCTTATTTACATCCACTTGTTTCTGGCATCTGATACATCTCCTTGCAATGGATGAAGCTGTTAGCAATTTTCTATTTGTATTCTTTGCAGTCAGTACTGAAAGCAATCCTGCCTGCAGCTTTTGTGGTTCTGGATTGTGGAGCGTGAGAGAGAAGATGTCTGCACAAGAGAAGTGCCGGCAGTTGGACCCCGAATAATTTCTGCAGCTCCACAGTCACAAAACCCTCATTCCATGGCTAAACCACTCACAGGAAGCATGGGGAATTAGTCCCCTAGACTATTTGAAATCACAGCTGATGCTCATAAATTGAATTTAGGGAAGGATTTTTATCTTTAGTACTACTGACAGTGTTTTGGCCCAAGCGGTCCAGTTAAGAGAAACCCAGATCTTACTCATGTCTGCTACAGAACTTCTTTGTGAAAGAGTGCAAAATTATTTAAGTTTTCATTGCCTCATGTTTCCATTTCTGTACTCAGCAGATTAAGGTCTGCAAAGCAGTCAACGTTTTTATAATGATTCCAGGGAAGATCTGGAAGTTAATGGTAGCAGTGGTAACAAAATTCAGTGGATGCTGCTGTCAGTTGGAATTAGACACTATGCTGAAAGACTTTGACTTAACTTCTTAAAGAAGATCCCCCTACACCAAATATTCAAGGAATTTGAGTGTACACATACAATATTTACTGTACTAATTATTTTTTCTTTCTAATCGTACAGCTCACAGCAGACCAGAATCTCAAGTTCATTGAACCTTTCTGCAAAATTGCTGCCAAATCAAAGGAGTAAGTTTAATGAAAGGATAAATATTTTTTTAAGAATTAAGAAATTCTGCATGTACCACTCCACATGGTAATGAATGGGTTGAAGAAGAGTCATAGTATAACTTCAGAATGTAGAGAAAGAAGGATATTTTACTAACGATGTGCACAGTCATTTGAAGATAACTTGTGTTTATCAAAGCTATAGATAATCTTCATGGATTTATAAGAACTATATCAACCTCTGTTGGTTAGTTTTGTTTTGTTTTGTTTTTAAAAACGTGCATAGAACAGCTGAGCTGCTTAGATTCTTTGTTGCAGTGTAACATAGAGCAACATATAAACACAGTGAAATTTAAGAGGAAAACATTGGCAAGACGCTATTTGGATTAAAGGACTGCTATTTAGGAAGTAACAGGTTCACTTTCCTCATCTGGAGAGCTAGATGCTCTTCCACTTTCTTCTTTCTTACCCATTTTCCCTGTATCCTCAAATTTCCATTTTTTTAATGTGAGAGACGAGGGTGTGTGTGCTTCTGCCTTTCGACTCTCATCCCTGCTCTCTTGTAAAACAGTCGATGTGTGCTGCATGCTGTAGCCACTGGTATCTTTGAGATCATTGTGGATCAGTCCCCATATGCCATTGAGGACCTAATGAAAGAACTGGGTAGCAACAGTGATGAGGAGGATGTGCCTGAAGAAGACAAACAGGAAGATGAAGAAGTGCTTAAAACCAAAGGTGAGGAGGAAGTTCTAAATGGCCTTGGTAACACTTGCTAGGATTTAAAAATCTGCTTCCTAAGAATACATTTCTGCTCTGAACCAGTCAAACACATGTTCAAGGTGTTGTAAGGATAATTGTGGTTTCCTCTCTTCCCTCACATGTGCTTAAACAAAGTGACTGCAAAAATCAGTGGTCTCTATAAAACCAGGCAATATCAGCTTTCTGCAACAGTGCTAGATGATAAACCAATTTGGCTTTTAGGTCTTGGATGTCCATAACATTTTTGAAGGAGATGAGGTTTGGCATTCTGTGAGAGTTTTAAATTTAAA
>WAAD01017102.1:319777-334183 GCA_013389945.1 Fregata magnificens
GGGTTTTCAATCCAGATATACTCTGGTACAGAGGCAATTTTTTAGAAGGTGCTCAGATAATGCCACAGTTGTTTATTGCATAATGGTGACGTAAAGTAGTTAAATCAGTCCAGGCTCACAAGATTGCATGAAGAAAAATGCACCTGATCTTCCATCTATCAGACTAGTGTGAGCTGTCTCGGTTTTTACAAACTAAACATTAATATTCAGTCTTTTTTTTTTTTATATTAGCAGACAGATGTTTGTTGAGAAAATCAGCACAGAGCTCTGAAAAAATAGAGGATGATGGTATCGGGACTGTTCTTCAGGTTTGTGGCTTGCTTGCTCTGTTATTGATACTCCCCCACTGTTTTCTTTTTTCTTATCCCTGTCAAGAGGTACAGAAGGGTGTTAATCAGATAAACACATTACAAGATTTTAATCTCCTTCTGCTTTAATGTAAGGTGGTACTTATGTAATGTGTACTCTGTGAGTAGTTATAAGAAAATAAATCCATGTCTAAATTCTAAATTATTCTTTCCTCTCTCCTATACCTTCTTTTTTCTGCTCCTCCCTTCCTGTTTCAGGAGTTCAAAAATGTATGGCAAGAGCCAAGTCACTGTGGGTGGTGAAGCAATCAGCATAAGTTTCATTGACAGTAAGAGCAAAAGTAATGGATGATAGGATGCATAGGAGGGAGGGTAACATGTTGCAATTCGGGGTTTTTTTAGACCCTCTTCCAGTGCAGTGTAGTGTTTTTGGCAGCTCCACCAATCAAACACACATGCAGGTAGATACGTGTCACGCGTCTGTGGCTTTTAAGCAAGACTTAGGACATGACACACTTTAAGTCTGATATTTAGCTAAATATTTGCAGGAGTTTTGAAGTTGTTGGGCTTCTCTCTTGAGTGAGAATTAAGGTTAGGAATGTTTGAGAAAGGGATACTGAGTTCAACTGTTCTGTTAATGAAGCAGCCATCTGTAAAAGTCAGTATACATGTGTGAAGGGAGTGTAAATTTCAACAGAGAAAAAGTACTTTGGGTTTAAAGGAAGTGGCTGTTTAAAGGATGTGTATGCTACTTGAAGTGTTGATAACATGAGTCACATTGGGTTATCTTGCATGAATAAGCTAAGAAAAGCTGTATCATACTTTCCTCCAACAGTTTGATTATAAGGCTGTTGCTGACAAACTCTTTGAATTGGCGAGCAAGAAAAATACACCTTCCCTTAACAGAAAGCGTCTGTACAAGCTGGTCAAAAAGTGAGTTCTGTTGAAATACACCTTGCATGTGCCACCTTGTCCTAAACAACTTTTACTTTGCTTTCTCCCCACCCTCGCTTGTCCTGGTGACAGTGTCACAAGAGCAGGCTTGTCTCACAGCCCTGGATAACATGCATAAGGTGCTGCTGTTCCTCATTGGTACTAGACAACTGCAGCTAGCTGAGGTGTATCTACACTGGGTGGATTTGTACTGCAGGATGTGACATTAGATTGTGTGTGATGCAAATTACAGATGTGGGAGAAGTGTTAAATTGCTCTTTTCTCAATATTTTCAGAAATTTGGTTTGAGTTTTTGGATTTCTGAGGCAGATCTCTTCTGGAATAAGCTCTTTGTAACTTCCTGTGTAAAATATGTTGTTCCTATTTCAACAAAACCAGAATAAGTACAGTGACACTATGCTGCTAGTGTTATTATTGGTACTAAACCAGTATACTGTTTTGTTTTTCCTTCTCTCCCTTCCACCCCACCTCCAGGTTCCAGGACTTAGCAGAAGGTAAGGACTGAGCAGCATACAGAGACAGTAGTTTCTTTCTGTTAAATGATGTTCCCATACAATGTGTATTGCAAATCTTTTTTTCTTTTCTTTTTTTTTTTTAACGTGTGTTTCAAGGATACTGTTTTGGTGGTTTTGGGGGGGTTTTTTAAATCTCATTAAGACACATTACACATTTTTAGTGAGATGGCCAAATCCCCTTCACAATTTGAGCAACCCTGTCCTTTGTCCTTAAATGAAAGATGATTATTTTTACTTAAACACATAGGAATCACTTGTATGATTTTCTTTTGGGTTGAGTGAGGAACAAGGAGTTGATTTTCTTTCTGTGGGAGTTATGCTGTGTATGAACAGAATAACTGTTCATAGAAATAGAACTAGAAACATAGAAACTGTTCAATAGAAAATACTGTTAGTTTTCAGATACCTTATCGTTCCTCCTCAACAGGCATCTTCCCCCAAGATTTTCCTGAAGATGTTTCTACAGATGAAGACGATGATGAATTCAGCAGGGGAAGGCGAAAGAAAAAAGCTATCAAGCCTTGGGAGAAAAACAAGTTGGAAAAAGTAAAAGGTAAGGTAAGATCAACCTTTGGAAGACAGACCATCTGCAGTCAATTGTGTAATTTGGCAAAGTATCAGATACAAGCTGTTCTGAAGAAGGCAAACCTGTTGTTCAGGATGTGCTGATTTGTATCACGTTGCAGTGAAGGTTAAATGTGAAATTAAGGTCTCTTTGAATGTGGTAGGAATTTTTTTACCAATTTTGAGGCTAGCATCACCTAAAATATTTCAATCAAAAGCAGAACTGGCAGCAGTTGTTTGCATTGCTCCATTGAGCAGTTCCATTTTCTGTAGGAAAACAGAAACATGTCAGTCTTCTTAAGATAGGATGACTGTTAGAATATAGGAATTTGGGGGTGTTTCTGGAAAGGTGAAGAGAGTTACTGGGAACCACATGCAAGTATCTCTAGCATCACGGCTTATATTGATGTGGCACAAGCCCAATCATACCCAAAAATATCTCACCAAACTACTGAACCCCTGAGTTGCCCTTCTGATGGGCTTAACAGGTGGGTAATAACAACATTTTCTAGCAATATTACTATACAAAATAGAGTTACCACAGGGAATGGCTTAGATGTTAGCTGTGACAAGGCAAGATCAGCAAAATATTAATTAGGCCAGGCATCAGAGGAATGCAATGTCCTGACCAGCTGTAATAGTAAAACTTGTGCTGGCTGATAGCAGCAAAATGGTATGCCTATCTTAAAAGAAAAGAAGAAAAAAAAGGAAAAAAAAATATAATAGAATTCAGTTGTTGTAAGTACCTTGGTGTTTCACATCTGTGTTATATGGCATTCTTTTTGGGGTGGATTTAGAGGATGAACAAGAGATGTCAAGTGCGAAGGAGGCATCAGTTCTCCAGAAGAAGAGGAAAAAAAGGAAGAAGAGGGATGGCCCAAGTGCTGATTCTGGAACAGCTGATGGAAATTGTGAGGAGGGAACAGCTGAAACATCTGGATCTAATGTTTTTAGCCAGGGGAAGGTGCCAGAAAATAACAAGGAAAGGAAGAAAAAGAAATTGCTAGTAAATGAGGCAAATGAGACCACAAATGTAGCAACTGACACCAGAGAAAATCACAGTATCTCTGCGCAGAACAGTCTGACTGATGCAGAACGGAGTAAAAAGAGTCAGTTGAAGAAAATGAATCCAAAAGTGCAAAATGTTCCTGTAAAGCCAGCGTGTCAGAATGGACCAGCTAATGCCAGTGAGGCAGAGGATGTCAGCCCATCTGTCACACCGTTAACTCCTAAGGTTGTGAATAAGAAACAGAAATCAGGGGCTGTCTTGGTGAATGGGGATACCCTTCTGCAGCAGACTGACATGAAATCTAACAAGGAGGGCTTGCTGGGGACCCTGTCAGGAGACGCAGACGCTGAATCTGCACCCTCCAGAAAGGTCAAATTGAAGACAAAGCTCGTTGGTTTGGAAGGGCTGAAGGTCTCCAGCCAGAAAGCAGCAACCTTAAAAAAGAAGAGAAAAGTAAAAGAGGTGTTGAACTCTGTCGAAGCCAATGGAGTTCTGGAGACTGCATGCAAGAAAAGCAGGAACGGGGTACGTAGATCTCATTCTTTTCTCTGCCTTTTTCATGAACTGCCAGGCTCATTTTGAAATTTGGCTTTAGCTTTCTGAGTGTGCGACTTCACGGGCAGGCTGCATGCTGATGTCATCATGCATTGTCACCAAAAATGACTTGATTCCCCAGAAATCCACACCCACTGCCATGGTCTTATACCTTCCTGTGCAGCGACACTAAAGCCTGTGCCGGCTACTCAGCTGAAAGATCTCATCTAGCTGAAGCTTGGGTTGTTAGGGTTGTCTTTTTTTCTTCTTTTTTTCTTTTTTTTTTTTTTTTGGTCCCTGGGTTAATTATTCTTTTGCGTGGGGTCTCTGGTTGAGCTTACAGTTCAGAGAGGCATGTTTTGGCAAAAGGATGAGAATGGGAAGATGGAACATCCCTTTCTCAGCAGCAGCACACCCTTACATTAGTATGAGCTCCTTGTGAAATTGCCCTCAGCAATTCCAATAGTGGCTTCTTTTGCTAGCTCACTGTTCCATCTTAAACAAATCGTTACTGCTTTATTGGGGAAGTACTTGGGGAAAGAGCAAACAGAATATCACACTGTGAACTTCAATGTCATCAATGGCTGTATGATCACATTTATGAATGGTCCAGTTTCTTAAAAAGACAATGCCATTTTTTTTGCTAGGAAGGTATGATTGTAGTCTTCTTCAAAAATTTATGTCTTGCAGTTTGGGAATAAGCTACTTTTTCCCCTCTATAGCTCCCACCCCCATTTTCTTCTTGGCAACAAGTAGAATAGGGTTTATTTTACTCAGCAGTTTGAGAGTCAAGAGGCATTTTGCACCATATATTTTTGGTAGCGTGGCTAAGAGAGACAGTGCAGGGGTTCTCTCCTCTCCTGCCACTGAAATTCTTTTAACTGCTAGTTTTCTGTGTATATATTCACTCTGAAACATTTAGGGGTTCAATTATTTTGTTGTAAGTCTTGCTGACATTCTCACTTGGGTGGAAAGAAAATTCGTAATGCATAAATGAGATTCAGTATACAAAACAACTCCATCTTCCTCTAACTAAAAAGTCATGTTACTAGACTATGAACTCACCTCCGTTTGACTTAAGTTTAAAATTGTATGATTAGTTAAGTAGTGCAGGCTCATACATGAACTTGATATAACCACTCAGTCCTTCAAGGGGGAAAAAAATGCATTTTGAAACATTGGTGAAATAGTATTAAAATAGTTTTTACTTTTTTTTTTTTTATTATAAAGTACTGAGAGGAAAGAAGCAAAACATTTCTCTCTCCCCAGTATGCAAACTGCATTTTTCTCACTGCAGGGCTTCCCAAGTGGGAACCATTGGCTTTGTCTCCCATTGTCTAAATATTCCATGTTGCATACCTTGTATTTATTTCTCTATAAAAGCTTAGTTTCTAAGAAAATATGATTATGCCCCCCCTCATCACTGTTTGTAAAACTTTGCTGCAACTGACCAACAGGTTCAAAGACCTGTGATAGATTTAAGATGAAGTTCCTGCAAGCTTCATGGAAATTAGTTGTTGGCACAAATTAGTGTAGCCACTGAGGGAATGAGAGCAGCATGACCCTAGCACTAGTCTGTTGGCTGGCTGGCCAGTCAGTGCACGGGTTAGCAGGCCACTCTTCCCATGTGTAATTCCGAAGAAACTACAACATTTGCTGTTTCTTGCATAATCCAGGTAGCTCTGCATATACATATGTGTGCAGTGGGAGCGGCAGGATGGAGACAGGGAGAGAAAGCTGGGAGTTGAGTCAGGAGGAGAATGAGAGTATTGGTATAAGAAAGAAGTGAGCAGGGTAAAGCTAAAATGCACAAATGTGGAGGAAATTAGGCTTTACTAATTTTGTTTCATTGCTTGAGAAATAACGTGTTGTTTTATTTCCTGGTTTTAGTTATGTAACACTGGTCTTGTGCCCAGAAATCATGAGGGGCACGTTTTGATTCTTGATTTCAAAGACAACACACACCCCTCAAAGAATTAGCTTCAAATATTGAGAGGGAGGAGGAGGGGCAGAAGGGGGAAAAACAGATGAGGGGATGGAGTGCACCCTCAGTAAGTTTGCAGACGACACCAAGCTGGGCGGGAGTGTCGATCTGCTCGAGGGAAGGAAGGCTCTGCAGAGGGATCTGGACAGGCTGGATTGATGGGGCAAGGCCAACTGTATGAGGTTTAACAAGGCCAAGTGCCGGGTCCTGCACTTGGGTCACAACAACCCCGTGCAACGCTACAGGCTTGGGGAAGAGTGGCTGGAAGGCTGCCCAGCGGAAAAGGACCTGGGGGTGCTGGTCGACAGCCAGCTGAACATGAGCCGGCAGTGTGCCCAGGTGGCCAAGAAGGCCAACGGCATCCTGGCTTGTATTAGGAATAGTGTGACCAGCGGGAGTAGGGAAGTGATCGTGCCCCTGTACTCGGCCCTGGTGAGGCTGCACCTCGAATACTGTGTTCAGTTTTGGGCCCCTCACTACAAGAAGGACACTGAGGTGCTGGAGCGTGTTCAGAGAAGGGCAACGAGGCTGGTGAAGGGACTAGAAAACAAGTCTTGTGAGGAGCGGCTGAGGGAACTGGGGCTGTTTAGTTTGGAGAAGAGGAGGCTGAAGGGCGACCTTATTGCTCTCTACAGCTATCTGAAAGGAGGCTGTAGCGAGGTGGGTGTTGGTCTCTTCTCCCAAGTAACAAGCAATAGGACAAGAGGAAACGGCCTCAAGTTGCGTCAGGGGAGGTTTAGATTGGCTATTAGGAAAACCATCTTCACCGAAAGGGTTGTCAAGCATTGGAACAGGCTGCCCAGGGAAGTGGTTGAGTCACCAGCCCTGGAGGTATTTAAAAGCCACGTAGATGTGGCGCTTAGGGACATGGTTTAGTGGTGGACTTGGCAGTGCTAGGTTAACGGTTGGACTCGATGTTCTTAAAGGTCTTTTCCAACCTAAAGGATTCTATGATTATTTCACAGTTGTTTCCAGAATTCAGAAAGCTAAAAGACTTATGCTTTTTCACTTTATTTAAAGCAGAAGTGATTTTCAAATCGAAAGAGGCCATATCCCTGGACATTTTCCACAGCACGGCTGTGAACTGCTTTAGGAATTTCACATCTGTAGGTTGATGTGAAGCATAGCTGAACTTCCCCTCACAGTAGTCCACCGATATCTGGGGCCCATAGACAACAGGTTGGAAAGCTCTGGAGTGGTGCATTTCATTAGTGGCACTGCCAGTACAGGTCCTAAGAATTCCCTTGTGTTGGAGAGAAGGATTGCTTTAAATGGCAATACTCAGTATGAATCTGAGGCAGCAAATGAGTAGCAATACACACTAGCTGGATTTCTGAGAGTGTACACGGACTTCATATTTCACTTCTTTTTTTTCTCCAAAGTCTCCATCTTAGCATAAAGCTGAGTTTGTTCATTAGTTGCATATCTTATCCATCCAGAGGTACCGCAGAAGAGATTTTGCTTAAAAGCAAGACAAAAAAAAACCCATCAGTGCTTGTGTGCAGGAGAGCTGGGTCGATTGTAAGGCAGCCTTATGCACATAAAGAAAACATCTTTCTTTGCACTCTCACAGGCCGGGCAAAAGTATTACAAGTTCTTCCTTCTTTGCTTTGCAATGACCTTCCTATTTCTGCGCAGAGCCTGCCTTAAACTTCTGGTTTCGGGTTATGCCAGCTGCAAAATGAACTCCTGAGACTTAACCATGATGATTAGCTGTGTACCAACTAGCTTGCTTTCTCAGCTGTGGCAATATTTACAGAAGCTGCACTGCTCACTGTACTAGGTATAGTTAACTACAGTACTTTTGTACTGAGAGCATTTTTTCCTTTCCCTCCTTCATAGGAAAGCAGCGCTGCCCTATCACCATTAAAGAAAAAGAAAGCAAAACCAGGAAGTGATTTTGTAAAATTTGAAAAATCGACTTTACCAAAGCCAGTATTCTTCAGGAAAGCCAGAAGCACCATCTCTTCCACCAGGGCATCCATGCAGGTAATGTGGTCTCACAGATGGCAGCTGAATCTGGGCACAGGTCTCTTCCCAAGCTACCTGCCCTAGCAAAGGGCGTGACCTCACTCGTGCTGCCTTTTCCACTCTGCGTTAGTCTCCTGACATGGGCATATAAAAGTGGAAATGCTGTTGCATTTCCTTGTAGACAGAGTCACACATGGCTCCAGAGTTTCAGAAAATGAGTTGTAGGCATCTTTAAAATCTCTTCTTCCTTCCCCCCTGCTTTTCAAAAATACCTTCTTGTTGAAAGGATACCATTCTGAACCTGTTCATTTCACAAGAAAGCGAAAGCATAAACTGACTTTCAGTCTTGCTAAGGGACTTTGAGCCTCCACTTCTTCTCATTTGTGGAGGCTGGCAACAGCACAGAGCTTCAAAAGACTGCCCTCTTTTCTAAACCTTTTTAACATATATCTTTTCAAGCCCTCTTTGCACTTCAAGGCCTGAGTGCAGTGGGAACAGTGTATTTAATACACAAATATCTTCTCATTTGTTGTTGAATTACGGAATGATGTTAGGGAGCATATGTGATTTCTCTACAAATGCAATATGTTTGCTTTTGGCTAGAAAAACAGTGCTGTCTTAGCAGGGGTCAATGCTAGAGGATTGGGGGAGTTCTAAATTAAATGAAGGAAGTAGGCTGCTTTGTATCAGTTTTGATGGGATGAAGGTAAAAGAACTCGCAGCGTTGCCTCAGAAATCTTATTTTATTTCATGTCTTTATTTTGCTTTTTATAGCTGAACAAGCTGCAGTCGTCCAGCTCCAAAAAAGTCACGTTTGGCTTGAATAAAAACATGACTGCTGGTGAGTCTAATACATCTGTGTGTCTCCACAGCCTCTCTTGTAGCTGAGGAATGGGGAAGCTGTACGCAGTCATACGCACACCTATACTCTTCACCTCTCTAGAACAGGATGATTCTGATCCTTTTTTGTCTCAATATTTGTATATAGTTTATAAACCACCCTCAAGTTCCTGTCCAGAGGAGATGGTAAAGTTCAGGACACTCGGCCCAACAGCTAGACTTGCACAATGCCAGGGTGCTGCATTACTGACTTGCAGGTGGAGCCTTACAGATAGAAAACAGTGCAGCAGAGCGACAAACTCTCCTTCCTGAGCCGCCTGTTCTGCAGGGCACCTCTTAGGGAAACGTGCACTTCAGTCTTCATTGATCGCTTCTGTCTCGCAGGGCAAAGGTGCTGATATGCTGATGAGCTCAGGCTGTATAATAGCAAAGTTTCAGTTTTATCTTGGCTGCCTGGTGATTTATTAATGGTAATGAATAGATAAATGTCAGTTCCCTTCTGAATCCCAAATGTAAGCAGACAGTGTTTTCCCTGATAAATAAATGTCTTTCTCTGTAGCATAGAAGTTTATTCCATGTATTCATTTAGCTTTTTTTTAACTCTCAGGTGTGTGCTACAGGCCAAGTTCAAATGGAGAATAATGGGTTTAGATATATGTCTTTACGTTACTATAACACAGCTGCAGAAAGAGAAGAAAAAATGCCTACCTGCCTGCAGAAGGGATAACCAACAGTCTCTAGAACAGTGCTGTTTAACAGTTAGAGTAGAGCCACTTCTTGCCCATCATCATCTTTTAAACTAAAGTGTGGTGTTCTTCAGGATAGCTGGAACACCTGTTTCTGAGGAGTAGGCCCAGAGTCTCCGGTGGTCTGTAAAACCATGGGGGATGGTTCACAGCCTCTCTATGGATTGCAACAGACCCCATTCTCAAAGGGACTCTGCTAAGAGATGTGCTTCACCACCATCTCTCCATTTTTTTGCAAAGTCTTAGGCTTCTGATCCTCAGTGATGGACTTAAGCATCTAAGGCAGACTTCCAGGGTTGGACAATTCCACAATTGATTGACGGGCCCAATTATTCCAGGAGTTGTATTTCTTTTAACTTGTTTGCTTGTTTTTCAACAGAATTTAAAAAGACTGACAAAAGTATATTAGTGAGCCCAGAAGGACCCTCCCGTGTGGCTTTCAATCCTGAACAGAAACCCCGTCATGGGGTGCTGAAGTCACCCACAGGTACCCCAGCAGGAGAGCCTCAAATGAAGAAACCATTTACTATCTCAGCTAAGAAGAGACCAACTGGCATGGACTTCTTTTAAACCAACAGATGTGGCCTACTTTTGTACAGGACATTTTGCTAACCTAGAATGTTCTCTGGAGGTATTTTGAACTTCTTTATTTTTTTAAGTTAATACGAATTGTATATACAAAATTCTGATTGTGACCTGGGTCATCGCTATTTTGACACCACTTCAGCTGTATCTTGAAATACTGGTTTTGTCTATTTACAGAAAAGAAACAAAATCCAATCTCTGCTCAGGTTTGGTCTACAAAAAGTATGGTCTCTGTCCATGTCGTCCCCGAGAGACTTGTTCATTTAATTAGGGAATGTTCAGGGTTTGATTGTTCCAGTGATTTTTTTTTTTTTTTTTTAAGCCAGTTTAAGAAAACTTGCACTTCATGCTATTAAACTGTCTTTCGTTGGACAGGGTTTAAAATGGAAAAAGACAACGTAGATTTTAAACCTCCCGGTTGTTCATGTATTTTAAAATTTTACCCCACCATTTTTCCTGTGTCACCCTTGGCATCCTGTTAATTCTTCTTCTGGAAATAATGATTACCTCATGTCTCTGTTTAATAAAAGCTGGACTTGGGTAGCTTTACAGATAGTAAGCAAGCTTTCCCTGGGATAAGAAATGCCGAGCTGCTCAAGTGGTCACTGTTGCAAATAAACCTTCACAGCTGGTTGCCTGCTGAGTTGGGAACAGTCACCACGTTATTTTCAGTAACACAAGTGCCAAAGCTGGCTTACACTTGTCATATTGTAAGCTGGCTTCTTCTATTTACTGTAACTGAAGTAATGCTCTCGCACGGGAGAAATCTTTGCTATTTCCAGCTCTTTCCCCCCTACCCCCACTGCTGTCTTTCCTGAAGGTCTGACAAGACTCCTAGTTTTCTGCTTTAGCAGCTGGTGTCACCACATCTTACCAGAACTCAGATCTCATTCAGTGAATGAACCTCTGATTGTCCTGAAGTGAGCTAGATCGGTGTAGTGCGTCTTTGGTTAGGACACACGTCTCTCTCTAAAAGCTTTGGTGCCCCTCAATACAGGGTAAAACTTTACAGCCCAGACAGCTTGGTTTTGGTTTTGGTGTAGAACCAGAAGAATTCTTTCTGCAGCATTTCCTTGCATTAAGTTTTTATTTGGATATTTTATTACTACTGTGCATGTTTTGGGGTTTTTTTTGCTTCTTTGGTAAAGAATGAGGTGTACTTCTGTGAGAGACCATTAATGTATTTGAACTGTGAGGAAGGGGAGAGCAAATGAAAATAAAAACGGTTTTGATACGGTTGGAAGACTTGAAATCTTTCTTTGAAAGTTTTGCTTGTGTGAATAAGGCAAAGGCTTTGCAGCAGACCTCTACGTTAGAGCTCAGCTTCGAAGTGCAACCTGGTGCCAAAGCAAAGCTATTCATGAAGCTTCCCACCAGTTACTTCTGTGATGCTGTAAGAGAGAGGGTAGGTCTGCTTCATTACTTTGTGTTATGATAACTGGTAAACATTTGGCTACTTCAGCCAGCAAAATTAAATTTTGTGACATAATATATTTGCATACTTCAATACTACTTTTTACCAGTCTTTGATGCTGACCTCTGCCAGATCACTCCCAGTAAGCAACTGGATTGAAACTGCTCTTTCATGGCTCATCTAGAATTTCTTCAAAATACTTGTGTACTTGTAGATTGCTGATTGGTCTCAGTTGCTCAATTCTAATCCGTGTCAGTTCTTGCACCAAGCTTGTGACAGTCCATGGTTTGTGGTACTGCCAGAAAGTCATTTTGCCTGTCTTTTTTTGTTTAGAGTGAAAGACTGAATTTTATTTGTTTTCTTTTAATTTGTATTCGTTTGACTGATCAGTAAAGAACTCTGGAGAATACGTCTGATACTTGCTGTTTGAGCAATTATTGTTCATTTTTTTTTTTTAATCTCATTGTATATTAGCATTTTTTTGACAAGACAATGGTAAGTAGGATTTAACAAAGACTGTTCAATATGTTGTACTGTTTATCTTGTACTGTGGGTGAGAAGTCTCATGTGGAATATGCATAAAAGCATTTGTATGTGCATGGTTGTTAATCCATTAGGTTGAAGATGCCATATTCCTCCAAGGATATAGATGCAAACAATCAGCAGGTGGATCTGGTGTGCACAGAAAAATCCAAGATCAGGATGCATTGGGGTTTGGTTTGGTTTTTAATACCTATAACCTATTATGGAAATGTATTTAAATGGTTGTCTGGATCTTTTTCTATTGGTTGTGGATCCATTGAACCTGTTGCTTGTCCAAATATTTTGTTGCCCACAGTGCTAAATGGAGAGGGCAGAAATGGCAGTCAGTTTTTTATCGAAAATTTTGGTGATGTGATTGCTTGTTGAGATTCATGCATAATCCATCTGTGCCATGCAACTGGTGGAATGTTTTGTAAATATACATATGTCGTGTGTATTGTCTTCAGTGCTGTCTGGAATTTCATTCAGGACAACTTTACAAACAATAGCCAAGCACTCTCAATGCAGTTTAATTGGCATTGTTGGGTTAAATTGAATACATTACCCAAAATATTTGGATAGTGACAATTCTGATAAATGTTGAAGACAAAAAAAGGAGAAATAAATGTGACATCTGGGATAACCACTGCACAGACACAATGGTACTGTAAGGAGAGATGTATTGATAGGAAAAGAGGAAAGAAAAACTGATCTGACCTGTTTGGTGTCGCCTCATAGGTTTTTTCATAGTGTTATTCCAACTCTGCAGCTGCCGATCATGCTCTGAGTCAGAGTAAGTTAATGTGGCATACCTCTTAAAGGACAGTATTTTGTAATGATTGTCTCTACATTTTTGTTACGACTCTGATCAACTTTGTACTTCTCAAGCTCTAATAGTTTATAATTCTTTATAGCTTCAAGAGAACTCAAAAGCACAAAATTAATTCAGCAAGGCAAAAAGTTGAAATTATATTTAAATTATTGGGTATGCAAGGTCTTTTGTAGTCTATCAAAGCTACGTGACTTGGAAAGCATCAAAGGGCCTTTCTGTCATTTATTTCCTGTGCTTAGACTTAATTACAGGCAGAAAAAAAAATCCATGTGTCATTTTATGTACCTCTGCAACAGCATTGTTAATACAAATACAGTGTCTAAGCATTACATCATTTAGTCTAGTCCAATAAACCATCTTTTTTTGTGGACATTGTATTTTGGGCAAATCTGTAAATTTGGGGGGTGGGAGATGGGAGGGTAGCATCCAGGGGGCCACTTCAAAGTACAGAGGAAGTTGTTCTTGCATGTGTGCACGTGCTCCCTCTCTTTTTATTTTTGTTTATTTTTATTGTATAAATAACCAAAACTGATGAAGACTCAGACACATATCAGAAGTGAGTAGGGTTGTGATAGGATACACCTGTTCACACACCTTGAGTTTCTGACCTTTGTAATTGGGCCATAGAGTAGATACCAGCAGCTGAAAGATTGCTCAGGAGAAACGAAGTAGATCACACACAGTCATTCCTTGATGATTAAAATTGGTAATTGAAGTGATAATATGGTGAGAGGTGGTCCTGAAAGGTATAATTGTGCAGGTGCCAAAGTAGGTAAGAGATGGACACTCTGAAAGACATTTGCATGTTTGTTAGCAGTAGCACACCATATGGACTTACGTACATACA
Organism: Fregata magnificens; assembly: GCA_013389945.1. NCBI lineage: Eukaryota > Metazoa > Chordata > Aves > Suliformes > Fregatidae > Fregata > Fregata magnificens. Next base: position 333,403 of record WAAD01017102.1, read on the forward strand.
GGAATCCCGCACAGAGTGCTGCGTCTCCATCTTGGGTATTGACAGGCCCAGCAGCTGTGCAGGATGAATAAAAAAATGAATCATGTTTTCTTGACAGGCACAGAATTTTCAGAAATGCAAAAAACTTTATTCAGACAAAGAAAAGTGACCTATCCACAGCAGTAGCACTAGTAAAATGAAAACAGATTTTCTTCAGAACAAACTCCTGTAAAAGTGCCATTCTTGTTACATGTTTAAAAAAATTCACACATCTAAGTTTCTAGATGGTAGTATGTTTTGACAGTGTTGAAGACCATAGTGATAGCATACAACCGTAAATTAAGTGCTGCATGTGCTTTTATTATACATGGTGTCAGGTGGAAATCCCCATTTGTAGTTTAGCTGTGGGGCCAAGATATGACTTACTGCGCTACCTTATGCCACCTTCATGCCATGTAGGATCCTAGTCACTCCAGTGGAGCGCTGTACAGCAAAACTTGTGGTGCCTGCCCTGAATGCACTCCAAGGGATCGTTGTAAGATGCACTGCCCCTCATCGTTCTTCATGGGATCCATGCAAGCAGATTGGACCTGGATTGGCATTTCAGTGATCCATACTGGCTGGCGTTTCCAAGAGGGCAGAAAACATCTGTCTGCGCCAACAGTCTGCAAAACATATTTTACATTTTATTCCTACCATGCAAATCAAGGAGGAACGTAGTGCCTCTTTCAAGATCAGTATAGTCTGTCGCAGAACTAGAAGTTCAACCATACAAACAATCCTTCCTGGGGAAAAACTTCTT
>WAAD01017102.1:346424-361360 GCA_013389945.1 Fregata magnificens
CGGGGCCGGTGTGGCTGCGCCTCCCGCCGGCTCCGCGCCGCACGGCAGGGCCCGCGGCTCCCGCTAACGTAATGTCTTCTCCCTGCTGGCTTGAGGCTGTGGTACGGCGAGCGGGCTTAAAAGGGTGGGGGGTGAGAGGAGCGCTTCTGGGGGGTCTGCTCGGCCTCATGCTGGGGTGCTCTGCGGGCGCCCGGGCCTGTCACCGAGGCAGGTGCTCCGGCATCGGCCGGGCGCTCCTGCTTGAGGCTGTCCGCGCTGCTGTTAACAGGTGTAGGCAGCTTGGGTTCGGGTGTCCCGTGCTGGGGACGGCGAGCTGGGCTTGGTGGACTGGTGGCCTTGTGCTGGTACAAAGCTAAGCCCCTCTAGTCCTTGTAGGTGGTGGAGCTGGGTAAACCCCCACCCCTCGGTTTCCGAGGAAGAGCGTAAGGACCGTTTAATGGCTGTATAAGGCTGGGCCAGAGAAGCTAGCTTACGTGGCCTGGGGCTTGAGGGTATAATTGGATCTTGGCTTTTGTGGCTGTCGTGCTGACTTCAGAGTTGCTTGCTAAGATCTACCTGAAGGTGGGAAAACATCGGTGTGCTTTGGGGCGAGCCTTTGTACATCTTGCTGTTCTCTCCTGTGAAGTGTCTTTAGTAAGGGGCTAATTTGGGGCCTTACCATCAAGAGGTCTTTGTTCCTTGACACACGTGTGGCCGTACAAAGCTTGCTGCCAAAGCATCTCGTTGCCAGAACACAGCGTCTTGTGACATTGGTTGTCTTGGTACATGCTTAAGAAACGGTGGTGTGATCTCACTTGACTAGACACGAGAGATGGCATACACTGATAAATGATGCACTTGAGACCAGGCCTGCAACAAGTTAACATCACACCCCTTTATCACCGTCCAATCATAATGTAACCAAGTCTCTTGAAAATTAGTATATGGTGAAGGGTGATGTACATATGAAATTCATGTATTGTGGAAAAATCTGTGTATGTGGAGACCCATGCCTGAAAGGCTGTCATGATCTGCAGGCCAGGTGTCCCCCCTTCCCTAACAGAATGATCTCTAAATTGTGCTCCCCATCTACCCCAGCTATTTTTGTGGTAGCAGAAGGGCACGCAGTAGTCCTTATTCCCGAAATCTTCAGTCTCTTAAACTATTGTCTTCATTTTAATTCTGTGTCAAAGTTTCTCTTTATTCTTCTGTAACTCAACCTTTCTGTGGCATATGAGCCTCTGTGTGGGGGTCTCATGTGACTTGGCAAATTGGTTCTTGTAAAGTGTCTTTAGTTCCTTGGCTATGACACTATAAAATACTACCAGACTTAAAAAGTCCTGTTGATGTTGTAGCTGGGTCCTGTTTAGAAGGCTATCACACTCACACTGTGCAATGTTCCTCAGTGTATAGTGTAACAAGAAGTTGTTGGGGTGGGGCAAAAAAAGATAGTTGGGGAACAACTGAACTCCTATGATTACAGGCTGCACTTGAAAATCCTATGTAGGCAACACTTAATGAAGCTCTGCTTGCTAGAAAGTTATTTAAACCCTGGTTTTGCTAGAACATCAGATGTAGCAAGTTGCCACCAAGTGAAATTTTCCTTTTTTATGTTTTCTTGAAACAAGGAAAGGAATTACAAACCTGAGTCTATTTTTTTTTTCTAAATATATATATATAAAAATGAAACCTGATGCTCATCTTGAGCATGGGTGCAAATCTAGCATGCTTATGTTATTTCCCATTCTCTTTTTTACTTTGGTCTTCTTAACCAGTAATGGTTAAATGAGGCTTCCTTCTGAGCTCATCAGTATTGTGTTTGCAAGGCAAAATGTGTGTAGATATGCGCGTGTGTGTGTGTGTGTGCGCGCGTGCGTGCGTGCGTGTGAGGTCTGATGGCTGAAATCCTGACAAACAGTTCGGGAATCTGCGTTTGGACAGCAGCATCCAAATAGAAAACCAGACGTGGTTTCACCTGCTGTTCGCAGACTTCTGCAAAAACATCAGTCGTGTTTGAATGACTTGATCTTTGGTGGAAGACTGTGACGTTATTTATTAGCAATAGCCAGCATAGCACTGTGCACAGCAGAGTACTCTTTAGTGTCTTTTTTTAACCAGTTGTTTTTGCTTTGTCAGGCTTCCACTACACTAAAAGCTAAAGTATTTTAAAAGTCGGTGTGTGGAAATACTTTGTGAAGTATGTGGTAAACGTTTTCTATATAGCAAACACAGCGAAAGGGAGTTAGACTATGTATTAGAGCAGTTATAATAATGGAAGTAGTACAGCTGAGTGGGAAATGCTGGAACCCTTCATACCATTTCAGGATAAAATATGTTTGTTTAAGTAGTTTGAGATTCTAGATTAACTAGTAGGTCTCAGAGGAAACGCGCACCTGGATTTTCCAGGTAGTAGAATGCCAGGAAGTGAACTGTCCTCAGCTGTGCTTTGAATTCTGTTTTGTCAAGAGTTTAAATAGTTTTTACTTGCATGGTTTTACTATCTCTTAAAAAGTTCTGAAGGTGGTTCTGAATTATGTTTAAAATAGTCATAAGTTATTTCATGATCATGTAACCTGAGCAGCTTTTGGTATCACAAAATGGTTTAGGATTGTCCAGCCTTTCAGAGAGGAAGAGCGGTAGGGTGTACCTTAACTTAGGGAGTTGACACTGTTAATCAGATAAATTGTTTCAAAACACCAAAGAATGTTTCTCTGACTTGACTAAGAGTTGTCATAGTTTTTATGATGTAAAATTAAAATGTATGTTTTCACCATGCCATTCAACATTATTTTTATCATATGTGTTTTCTTCCTTAGCGGGATCTCTTTCTTGTTGATTTTAAATACAACTTTAACTTACCTTTCCTGCCCCACCTTCTAGGTAGGTAGATTGTGGCAATAAGTAAAGGATGCAGTACTGGCAGGCAGAGAGTTACAGTCCTCCTCAAATCACAGAGTGAATACACAAGGGCAAGCTCATTTCTGTTCTGCAGAGGTACTTAATAGTGACCATCAGGAAAATTTTGGTAGGCAGGCAAATTTAAGATTCGTATACTACACCCATCATAATATCAGCTCTTGTGAATGAGTTTCCAGGAAAGAGGTTTGAAAGGTCAAGGAGGGGACAGGAGAAAGTCCGAGCCGATTGCACCTGGGCACTGGATATTAGCATTTGGTTGCCACTGGACTAGGCTATACTGTCTGCGAGCCAGAAACTGTTGATCTTTGCTTATGTATAGGTAACAATGAGATCCAGAGAGTTTTGTACTTCATGTTCTTACCTTGTTGTTTGATAGTGCTAACGGAACGTGATTATGGTTTGTTGTGGTTTTTTTTTTTTGTTTTTGTTTTTTTTTTGTCTGCCCTAACACTCATAGAGTTTGAGAAAATCTTGTCTCTGTTTTGAGTATTTAATTCTTGACTTCCTTTTATATCTGGTTGTTTTGAAGATGGAGCTAAAAGCATGGACAACTAGTACTAATTATTTGGGTCTGGACAATGAAATTGTCTGTTCTGAATTGTAGGACACCACCATAAACAGCTTCTACAATACAGGATAAGATGGCCTTTTGAAATCTGTTCCATGATTTTCTTTCTTTCTTTTNATAGTTGTCTGTTCAGGTATTAATAAGGGCAGATGATTCTCATTCTTACACTAGTCCTCAGTGATTCTCTCCTGCAAAAGAAACAGTAAGTCTACATTTTTAGCTCCTTCTTAATTGTAAAAAAGATGGGAAAACAACTTCGGTCAGCATAGACAGTAATTTCTTTGATATTTAAGGATAGTGTTGAACTGCATTGTTCAAGGCCAAGGGTATAATTTGCTTTCATATGCTGAGACCAAAACCATTATCAACCTATCTTTAATGATTATCTGCTGCCCTAGCAAAAAAGTTTAAGGCTTTTCTTTATTTCTTTTGTCGAACAGTGTAGTCAAATGGATTAAGTATTGTACAGAGACCTAGATAAAGAGTATCTCTTATTTAAGATGACTGCTTGTTCTGTTTTTCAAAACCTACTTCTATTGTATTACGTGAGTCAGAAGAAGGATAAAACAAAAGTCTTTAGAGGATAGCAGTCAGAAATGTTCCTACTGGCTAGCCCTTATTTTTGTTACAGATCAAAGGCTGAAAAAGCCTGACCCTTAAACAAAAAATAAATACAAAGATAAAAGAAGGTATTTTCTCTTTGTAATACCCAAAGATTGTCCTAAATTACATATCTGAAACAAGAATTGTGGCTCTAGATTCGTACTTCAAATGAAGCTTGCAGAAACGTGGTTTTCTTCCTTGCCCCTGTTTTTGTTCTTGTAAGAAAGGTAAACAAGGGACAGATGAGTTTGAAAAAACAAAACCAAACCAAACCTCCCGACCCCTCTGGGAAGGCTTATTTATAGCTATGTAAACACCATTTTCCTGTTATATGGAGTTATATGTGAGTATATGTAGTTGCAGAAGTCGGGTGAATACCATGTGCTAGGTGAGGCCCTGAAAAAGATTTGTAATCCAAAAGGTCCCAACAAGGTGGTTCCTGGCAGTTTGGATTTCTAGGGAAAGGCTTTACCAGAACTTTCCAGAAGTGCTTGTCCAGATTAACCGACCTATGAAGAAAGGATGACTCTGGCCCTCTTGGAGCTCTGATGTACTGTGAGAACTTTGAACTTCTGAGAAGATTGGTGGAGAGGGACTTTGGACCTGTATGGTAAGGTGGAAGGGGAGTAGGACAGGTCTGAGAGAGGACGAGAAAGTGGAAAACTCCTTGAAACTAAATAAAATAAAATAGGGGTGGTGGTCACTCTTTCAGCTCTTAACATTGCTTGAAGACAGACTAGACAGGCAAAGAACTGGGAAAAATATTGGGATCTCACTTAACAGTAGTAGTTTATGTTTGTGTAGCACTGTAAAGTAAGAGTTCCCAAATTTCTTTACAAACTTTTTACAGAAATCTTTTCAACTACTAATGCAAAATAATCGATTTAAAAAATCAGAGTAATTTCAACCTGCCTAAAAGACGTGCAGCTAGGATTGCTGATGTGCTATGGACTCTAAATTGCAAGACTGAGCAGAGTCTCTAATGAACAGAGAGTGGGGCTGACTGAATGGTCATCATCTGAGGTTGAGTCTAAGTGTATAATAGTAGTATCCATAACTGTTCCTACAAATCACTTAATTGTGGCAACTTGTTAAATAAGCTTTTATCATTAAAATACAGTCAAGAAAATACAGAAATACTGAGGAATCTTCCCACAGGTTGATTGTATATTACAGTTGAAAAGCTGAAAAAAGCATTTTAAGATGCAGTAAAGTTTATTTTGCAGTGTGTGTATGGGGCCAGTTGACCAGTTGCCATTTAAACCTTTTTAAAAAGGAGATGATAAACATTTACAGTGATTGATCATTATTATAATTTGGTAACTTTTTCATGGTACATTGTGAAAACTGGAACTATGCAGATGCATAGACTGATATTTGACATAATATTTACACCAGAGTGTGTGCTGTAATGAAGAAATAGTAGCTTTTTTTTCCGGACATAAATGTAATCTTTCGATCTAACACAACACAGCAAAGTAGAAAGATTAAGGAGGATCCCATTTGGTGTCTACAAGTACATGCAAATGTTTGACTTCAGAGCAAGCAAAACTGCCTTACCCTGATTGACCCACTTTCTTTGGAAAAAAAATTGAGTCGCCAAGAAATTTCAAATCTTATTAAAGGACTGGAAAACCTTGCCTAAAGGTGGATTTGCACTGTTTGTATGGAGATTGTCATGTCCTCAGAGACTCAGTAGCAAGTGTTTACTTGCTTAAGGCATTTTTTTATTAGGAAATGGCCTTATGTTCTATCTTTAAGCCTTAGATTTTTTTTTTTATTTGAATTCTCGCAGTTATTATGTCTTATTTCTGCTCCAAATGAAACAGTAGACAGAATATTTTTTTCCTGTATATACAAAAAAGGACAGAGTCAATATTGATCAGATTTCTGAAAAAAGTGAGCTTCAAGTTAAAGTTAATTTATATATTAAAATGTACTGAAATAAATTAAAAAATAGAAGTATAATTTGAAAAAATAAAATGAAATATGAGGATGGTACAAAGATACACCTGAGAAAAATAGGTGGCATACAAAGCTACTGATACTTCTCTAAAATCTCCCTTTTTAGTAAAGTGTTATGTCTCTTCATTTTTTCTATTTATATCCAAAATGACGGTCACCTTTTCTTGAAGAGCATATTTAGTCATTTTAAATAAGGGATACAGCATTATCCACGGCTGACTGAACACATGCCAGGCAGGTATTTTTAGCCTCTTTAGGCTGAAAAGATGTAAGTGGAAGTTCCACTTCAGTTGCTTGTGTTGTGTGGAAAACAGGCTTGAGTTGGTGAACGAAGGTTAATGTGAGGGGTTGGACGTTATTCCTGGTACATAAAATGTCCATTCTTCTGAAATTACTATGTGTGATAGAGTGTGCAGCTCTATAGTAATCTACAGAGGGAAAAAAAAGATGATGAGGATAAAATTTGAAACATGCCAAGCAGATCCATGTTGATAGATAATATGTGCCCCAACAGAAGCTGGACTAGTTCATCATCTTGTGGCTTGGCAGCAGTGGGGTAAATTGTCATAGCAAAAAAGTATTACTGAACTGAAATTTGGCTGTGCTGAGCTACTCAAATATTTTTCAAGCCTTTGTTCAGGACTCCTGTTTGTTGATGCTAATTCATCTATGACACCTCTGAGCTCCAGTTCCCTTAAAATGTGGAACAATTATACATAGTGCAGGAGAGAGAACTGTGATACAAAAACCTCTTAGGTGGCTCATTTAAAAAAAACAACAAAACCCAAACCAAACCTCACTTGACCTTCTGTCATCCTATGTAAATTTTAAGCATATGGACTAGTTCGGGCTGAGTAGAAATCCTTCCATGGTGATTCAACTTCGCTCTCTTGGGAATGCAAAGCACCTCTTGCTAGAGGGATGTGTGGGATTGAGGAGCACGTACTGAAAAATGGTAAGAGTCTCCCCTGTGGCAAAGCAAAAGCTGGAGAGCCACTTTCTGATCTGTAGATGCAGTTGTTTCTGAAAACAGAAGTAAATGGTTTTCTTGACCAGCAAAACCTTTCCAGTCTGATCACAACTGTTCCCCTTCTCCACACTGCAGGGTCCAGTCATGTTTCACCTCTCAGAAGAGGATCTGTGTGGAAATCTCAAGCAAGGATGACACAGCTATCAATAACATTAATAAGTTGAAGGGAGGAATCCATGGCAATCTTCAAGAATAGCATTTGTTAGGTCATCATACTTGAAACTGCCGAAGAAGCGAAGTGCTGGTCTGTCCCACAATATCAGAATAAGGCAACATTTTTTTTCTCTTACTTAACTTGGCAGATTGCTAGATAATAAAGCCAAGTATCTTTTCTTTCATACTCCCCTTAATAGTTCTCTACTTATTTATTGTTAACACTAAATTATTTGGTTTCTTCCTGAATTTTACCGTGTTTGTGCATAGCTCCTGTACATGGTAAGTCTGTCCCCGTCTTCTGGAAGAGGAAAGAAAGTAGGTTATAACAGGAGAAAAATGTTGGCTAAATTCTCAAAATTTGATACTGTTTTTGCAGAATTATATGCTGGAGTTTATGGTCATGTATTTAGTAAAGTTTGGCCTAAATGTAATCAATTAAAATATATATGTATTTTTTATGAATCTGTGTATCTTCATGTATTTTACAGCATTTGCTTAGGGTGATGAGTATGACTGAACAAGTTTAGGCTGAGGGAAAACTGTTTTTCCCTCCACTCAGCTCTTCACTGTGGTTACTCTCACTTTTCTGGCAGGATACAGCCCCTGTCTCATAGGGGTGGGCACCGCGTTACCTGTGGAAACCATGGGACACTCTGAGCAGCTAACAGAAATGGAAAAAAATGTTTAAAAATGGTTAAAACTGAGGCCAGCAGGGATAGTATTTCCTGCAGCACATTAATTATTTGTTGTTACTGTTTGTGGACTGGCACAAGCTACAACCTGTGTCACAGCTTATTCCTTTTGTAGCCAAATACTGCTGGTAGCTTTATATTGAGGATGGTTGTTTCTGTTCTCACTGTAGTTAGTGGAAGTAACATTGTGCCTCTGCTCATTCATACAACAACCAAACAAATATATGGCAACTTAGTGTTTAAATTTGAGAGGTTTTATATTGTCACCTATCCTCCAGGGTATGGTTTCACTATCTGCTGGCTTCAGTAGCAAAGCCAGCTTGAGAAACTCTTGCTCTGCCTTACCACCACCAGCTGGTTCTTCCACCTGCACTATTTTGCTGTCCACTTCAGCTCTTCAAGGAAAGTCATTTTGTGAGGCCATGTGGTAAACTGCTCTGAGAAACCATCCAGGTTATAAATAACTTGACAAGAGGGAAAAGAAGAAAGTGTTTGTTTATCTTGTGAGTCAATTTCCTGATCCAGTTCCCTACGCAGCCCCACAGACAGGTCTTTTGGCATAACTGAGGTGCCAAAGGAGGAGCAAGCCCTAGGCTCCTGCACCTGGCATCCGCTGAAGGAAACATTCCTGAAAGTATGCTCTTATCTAAGACATTTGCTTGCTCTGAAGGAGTTGGCGAGACATTTAACTCTTCTCTAGAAGCTTCTTTCTTTCCCTGTGGTGGCCTTGGTGTGATCTTTACATAACATTGCACCTCTTTCAGGGAGTTGTTCTGTTTTTACAGGCATCTGTTATCTTGCAGTTTAGCATCTAAAGCCTTGGTAGGAGAGTGGGATCCATTCATAGTCTACATAAGAAGGCCAAATAAAGCATATGTGCTGGATAAAATAAATCTCTTTCTTGTAGGATAACGCCACTTTAGATGCACATAATGTGCTTGCCACGCCTTGCTAATGGACTGATGGTTAGAGCACTAGCTATCCAAAATATGAACAGGAGGGTTAAAAAATAAAACCAAAATAAAAATCAGAGAAAAAGAATGTGTTGTGGGATTCCCCCCGCCCCATTTAATGCACTGCAATAAACAAGAGATTAAGTCTATGCCTATTGGACCTGTTGCTGCTGTGTATGTCTGCCTCTCCTAATCAGTGTTTGTAAACTTCTTTGCATAGCACTGTGCATGATTCCAGTTGGCAGGAGTTTGCACTGACAAGTATGGTGTTTTTGTCAAATTACATCCAAGTGTAGAGGGAAGCAGCATGAAGATGAATCTGAAATTTGCAGTGAACCGGCAGATTTTATAACTCTTCAAAAGAATATGTGAACTGCAACTTCTCCATCTGAAATTAGTATCGAAAGTCACTCTTACCTAACAGTAAACAGAGTCTCAGGATGGAGGGGAAAATGTATTTTTTGGGTGGAAGGCGGTCAGACACCCACAGCACCACCTCATTCTCTTTTTTTTTTTGGTAACGTTTGCCCTTTAGTGGGAAGAATGAAGGGGGAAACAGAAGCTGTTATCTCCTTGTCTTTCATTAACTTAGCCCTTACAAATCAGTGTCTCGCAGATCCCACCCCACATGGAAGGAATGACGTTCTACCCATAGGCAGGTTAATAGAGCAGCTATACCACAAATCTTTTGACTCTGCGGTCGGGTCGGTCCTGAACTGAACTGGTGTAATGCATGGAGTAATGGCAATGGGCATGTGCGTCTTGCAGGGCACAAGAGCCTGTTTGTTTGAGTAGCCTATGAAAAAATGCTGATGATGTAGAACAAGGAATTTCTCAGTGCTGAACAAAACGACTTAGAAGGAATTTTGATAAAGGCATGTATTTTATGTCATCTTAGTATCTTGCATTGAATAGTTAGCAATGCATACTAATCAGTCTGTCAGGGTGCAAAGTAAAACTGAGTGACCTGGTGGTATTTGCTCTGACGCATTCCTGTGTCTCCAAGGCTTATTTGGAGGAGCATCTTTAAGGCACTATTATCCTTATCTTGAATTTGGCCTGATTACGTTTCAGATGTGTACTTATATTGCGAGCCTTTTCAGAAAAAACAAGAAATAAACTATTTGAGAACAAATTCACTACAATCTCAGGCTGTTTTAGTCTTTTCTGTTCAGATGGTCACGATGTTACAGCTAGATCAGCCCCATCTGCAAATTCTCAGTAAATACCAATTTTGCTAGAGCACTTTGACAAAAATTGCAGTCTGCTCTGGCAGAAGAGAGAGGCATTTGTTTTCTGCTCCAGTCTTTATTATGTCCTCTGCAGTGTCCAGTGCTGAAGTTAGCTTGTGAATCCTGAAAATTGGTATGCAGTTGATCAGAGGTGAAAAGAGAGTGTCACTCAAGAAACAGGCATTAGGCTACCTGAGGTGATCATCTTGTCTTGTTTTTGCTGATGTGGGGCTAGTTGTTGTTGGACCTGAGAACTTGTGGCCATAGAGCAACAATGAAGCATCAAATAAATGTGGCTGCAACGTATATAAAATATCCCAGACTCCTCCACGTCTAGCTTCGTCTCATGTATGTTCTTTTGTAACTGGAAAGCTAAGTTGGGAAGGAAAGAAAACAGTTTGAGATGCATGGAGTTTGACTTCAGAGTACAAGAAGTTGAGGTCAAAGGTAGGTTCAGGTAGGGAAAGGCATGGTGGTTTGTGATTTTTCAGGGATTTTTTTCTTTTAGTGTGAGGGTGAACAGTTCTAACTAGGTAGTTTGTTCATATATTCTTGATTTTCTTCTTTCTGTTTTTTTTTTGGGGTGTGTGTGTGTGTGTGTGTGTATATTGTTTGTATAGTCTTCGTATAATGTATTTTGTAGGGTTTTTTAAAGAGTATAAAGTTCTCTCATTTTTAATAAGTATCAGATACTATCCAAATACTACTCTTTTATATGTGGTATAGCCTTTCCTGTGTTTCCGGTGTTTGTCACTGGTGAAATAACATTTTTTTCCTCAAGATCATCTGCTGTATTTTTTTTCTTGTCTGTTTTGTAATTGTCCATTTCTAACCTCAGAATTTGTAGTGGCCTGTTTGTTACCTGGCTCTGGATTAATGAATCACCAACAAGATCTCCAACATCTCTGTTCCTAAGCTAGTTTATTTGCTCTTTTATTTCTATCCTGGCACAATATCTCCGATAATCATAATGATTTTTCTTTGCAGTGCTTTGTCAAATGCTGCACTAAAATACGGCTCTGTTATATGTACAGAGTTCTCATTATCTACTTGGTATGGTTTATTAAAAGCTCAGAAAGGAAAAAAAAAAGAGATTGGATTAATCAATAGCAGTTTCAGTTTGGTTTGTCAACCCATGCCAGCAATTATGCCTGTTTCACTAATAGCCAGGACATGCCTTTTCTTTTTCCTAAGTTCCTTTTCTCAAACTGAATTTGCGTTCTAATTTTCTACACCCAATACAATGTATGTTTTTTGATTCAGTATCAAATAGAAGGAGATGCAAGAGCTGGCACACAGTGACTGAGGTGCAAGCTGCAACTGGGAAATCCTTTCTCTTCCTCCCGCTCCAAATCAATTTGATTACAGAAATTCAGCCTTTTAAAGTATGTTTCTGTTCCATGCCCAGAGGAATACAGTGGAGCAATGATGTTCACTGGAACTACAGTGATGGCTGGGTAAGGTAAAGTTCCAGACTGTAGTACATAAACGTCAGCATGTACATGCAAACCACTTGTAATACAATGGATACATAAAGTGTTTCATGGCCTGATACAGAGACTTTCTTATTGGAAAGTATTACTGCCATTGCTTAGCAAACCCCCCCCCCCAAAGACTCAATTACCTTGTTTGGCAGGGTAATTTTAACTGTGGCATTAAAGTTAATTCTGTTAATGACTTTCAATTAAGCTCATTTTTAATATATCTAAAAAAAGGGGAAGGGATGGAATGGTTTTGGTTTATGTGATATGGTGATTTTTGTAGACAAACACAGGTATTACTGACTAATTCAGTTTGTGGATTATACACATGCTCTGCTAAAAGTCAGCAGTTTGGGGACTTACCAGAAGATTTCTCGAAAATTCTTCATAAATTGTGCCTGGTTAAGTCTCTGTAACCCCCTCTGTTTATATATGTCTTTATGCTATAAACCTTTGTCCTTTGACTGATGCATCTGTCAGTGTTACATTGCTACAAGAGTGATTTTCCTGATACGGGCCTACTGTATGTGTGTCCTGTTAATAGCAGTAAAGCCAGCTGTGGTCTAAATTTGGATGAGGAGGGAGGTCCTCTGGAAGAAAATATCATATAGTGGTGCTCTTCAAGCCTTTGATTGGTTTTGTGTTGCTGTCATGTACTCTCAGATAAAGGCCTTCTGAACTTAATCAATGTGCTTTGTGCAGTCCTGAGCAGGGCAACTGTTTTGCTTTCACTACCATACATCGTGGTTCTGGTGGGCTACTGGTTAATACTTCTGAGATGCTTTCGCCTTGCATGGGGCAGCGGGTACGCTCTGTTAGTATACCTGTCTGCTTTTAGCTTCTTTTTTTGGCCCAGATCCATTTATTCAAGTGCCTTATGCCAACTCACCTTGTTGTTGAATTTCCTTATGTTAACGGTGTTTGTGGAGTCAGAGAAGTAAGACTGTAATTAGGCAATTATTAAGTATGTTAATTAAAATTCATAGTGACAGTTAAGGTGTTTGTGTTNTGTATTTTGTATATATTAGTGATGTAGGATTTGCTCTTAAATACTCATTTCTGTTTTTTAAAATGCTACTGTGTGCTTTAAATTATATAAATCAAAGCACTTCCCCATTACTTGGGAAGCTTGACTGGCTCTTGAAACTGAGGACTTTTTTTTCCTTTCTGTAGAGCCCCTAGGCTTGTCACGTGCTTCCATTAACTTTTGGAAATCAAACACTACATTTGGTTCTGAGTATATTGGAAGGCTTCCACAAAAAGCCATTAATTTGTGGAGAAAAATAGCGGGTTTTTGAGTCTGTTATAGTTGGTGCAGCAGCAGGTGGCATGGTCTGTGTTCTGAAAAACAAAGTACAAGACCACACATATTATACAGTACTGTACAGATCATGGCAGCACACAGACAGGGTACATATAATGCAGCATAATTGATTCTGCACAGCATAAATTCCCTAAGCTGTTCTTTGGCAGCTGGGGAAGGACCAGTGTCTTGTTCCTAGCTGTATTCTTACTGTGTGTGTGAGGAACAGGACGTTGGCTTTTACATCTGAGTTCAAGTGATACTAGTTTAAGCACAATGCTTTGCAGAGTGATGGTGTCCTGTCTTTGTCACTGTCTACTGATAATACGGTTTCACATGAGCATAACACTTGTCCAGTTCACAGGGCTCTAGGAAGACTTATATTTTTAGTGCTTTAAGGAGGTGAATGTGCAGTATTCAAAACCGCATTTATTTTTCACAACTTCTGTCACTGAAATCTGTAGTACTGCTGTGTTGAAGATAGCAGGATGATAGACTATGTTCTCCAGATGCCTTCCTTCTACTTCTTTAAATGACAGCACAATGGTTAGAAAGGGTTTGGAAATACAAAATGATCTGGAGGTCAGACTGTGATGATCTTCCTGTGCTTTAGAACTTACATATCTTGATCAGGAATGCAGGTAGCTGAGAAATCCTTCAGTAGCGCTAACTGCTTATTTTTACCAGGAGGATGAGTGCGCACACTACAAGGTATGAGGGCAATACACTCTTTTAGAACTGGTTTAAAACAACATCCTAATATCTGTCATGGTTCCTTGCTTCTCAGGCTCTCCACAAGGACATGTTTTCTCTGCAGAGACAATCACTCTGAACTCAGGCAAGAGATTTTAGTGGAACATAGGTCAGAGTCTGAGCTAGCTTGCAATAAAGACAAGCCTGACCATCACTTCCAAGTGAAAGCAATGAGATCTGCCTGGGTTTCATGACTTGGTTTCATTCCTAGGCATCACAATTTAGTCACTGAGTAGGAAAGCAGCTGAAATTAGTGATTGTTTCTGAAAATATACCTGCATGTTGATCTTGCCCGGTAAAGGAAAACGAATCAGTAGCACAGTTGCGTTTACGTATCTGAATCCTTGATTTGGAATCCTGCACGTAATTCACCATGCTGCCTTTTTAGGCTCTATCTGGATGGTTTTGATTCACTTGTCTAGTCTGTGTTAACCTTCTTCTCGCTATTCTTAATATTTACTGCTACTTTGCTCTAATTCATCAGTCTGTTACCATCTGTTGGCACAAAGGACAGGACATACCTGGCTTGGATGGTTCATCATTTGAATATTAATTGAAACAGAGTCATCCTTTTTCCATAAACTTTATTTATAAAGTGAGTGTCTTGCTACAAAGCAGAAGAGTTGAAGTGCAAGAAGTTAAGTGTTATAATACAATGCTGCATTTATTTTGCAGAGAACTAGATGCATGAAAGTCAATCCTCCTTTCAAAAGTGGAGTCTCAAAGATTCTCTTCTCCTGGTGAGCAGAATCTTGTTCCTTCTTTCTTCTTAGCCAGTGCCCTTTTCTTATCAAACTGCGTTTCCCTTGGAGATAAGCTCACCTTTTAGAGATGCGAACAAACAAATTAGATAGTGAGATTTTCACCTGTGGCACATTTATAGCTCAGATCTGAATGTGAAGCTCTAATTATGGATGCAAGAAATCAGGTACCTTGCATTCACAGTAAAAGAATTTGTATGAATGATTGGCTGAGCTTGATTTGCAACTTCAGCCTCTGATATTTTCCCTGGATTTGTGGTTTACAAACCATTTGGTTTGTGGGCTCACTGGGGGAAATTGGTTTTGATGTGTTCTGGTATGGTAGAGCTAACATTTTCCAAAATTAGGAACTTTGAAGGAACTGGAGAGTTTGGATGGAGGTCTCGGCTTTGTTTCATGAAATATAGATAGCAACCTGTGAGCACGTATCAGGGGACATAAATACTATGGAAGATATATCTGTGCAGTTTATAAAGTCTGTTTTTATACAATCTTTTTTTTTCTTCCTCACACTGCTTTCCTCTCCCCCCCCCCCCCCCCC
>WAAD01017102.1:361417-376160 GCA_013389945.1 Fregata magnificens
CGTTGTTCCAGATTTTTTCTCTAACTTGATGTGCAAGTAGTGCTCTGTGCTTTTATTTTCAAACCTTAAAATGAAATGCTGCTGGAGGCAGTGGCCAAAGAGGGAAATGTGTACTCACCATGTTGCAGAATAGAGAGGTATTTTTAATTGAATTTCATTCTTGCAGAACTAGGTCATTGTTCTCTAAGGTTGTCTAAATTAAGTACAAACTCAAACATTCTAGCTAAATTGGTCCACTGATCATTTAACAGCAAAGGACATAATATCTTTACTGAAAAGGTGGCATAGTTAATAGTATAAACATACCATACCACTGTTTTTTATCCTTATAACCAGAACTTTAGGATGGGTAGCAGGTGATGATATTTTGCGTAATTTTACACATGGAGTTCTACAATGGGTAAAGCTGAGCTTTTTGTATGTAGCAGTATCCTCGAATGACGGCGTGACCAGGGCTGGAAGGGACCTCAGGAGGTCCCCAGTCCAGCCTCCTGCTCAAAGCTGGGTCAGCACTAAGTTCAGACCAGGTTGCTCAGGGCTTTGTCCTCTTGGGTCTAGAAAACCTCCAAGGACAGCGATTCCACAGCATCTCTCTCAGCCCCCTCTAAACCTCTCTTTCTCTAAATATGTACATATAATGCATTGGAAATTGTTTGTTTTGTTTGTTTCTAATGTTTAGTACCCAGGAAAGCAATAAAACCTAGTTCAGTTCAGAAATTCATGTAATTCAAGTGGCAGTTTTTCTCGCACACTTAGGAGATGTAAGATATATTTTTTTTTTAAAAACCTTTTTCCCCCCCCAAACTGAATACAAGCAAGGAACAAGGAGAACTTCTTGAGTGTTATAAAGTATGTGATACTTTTGAAAATTTACTTTTTTCCCTGCAGAAGCGTAGTAAAGCTGCAATACAAATTTGAAACAGAAGTGGTTCAGTAACAGCTTTTCACATTTCTCTAAGCATTTCTCAGAGTAAATAAAATTATTAAATGAGAATTGATATTAATATTTACTCTGAGGCAGAGCTAATCTTTGAAATTAACAGTTTTCAGTCTCAAGTGGTGTTAACAATCAAATAACAAATAGGATTAGGAGGTAAAAATGAGTACTTTTATTTGTCTCCAGGCCATTGGTGCATAATGTAGATTACACGAATATAAGCATAAAGCTTAGCAGTCATTAAAACTGACTTTGAGATGTTGTATTTGCTTCTAAATTCTCCTGTTAATTTCTCTGTTGCTACACTCACAATTTTCCATAATGTGGAATAGTTTTCTTTCTCTTGTTTTACAATCCCCTCCCCTCTTTACATAACAGGCACAACTTAGGCTGTCCTCTTGAAGGAAATGTATGTTTGTAATCTTTCATTTCTAACAATCTTAGGTACTAGTTCTTTGCGGTGAAGAAATAGCATGTTTCAGTATATGTATGATTGAAATGTTTTCTGGAAGGGAGAGGAAGAGAGACTAAATTTTAAACAAAGGTCTAATTCATGCGTTAACACAGTGGCAAAGTCCAAATGTTGCATTTTTAGAGGTGAACCGGAACTGAAATCCAGCTATATGTATAACCTATATAACCCAAGATATTTTCCATCTGTCTGGGTCTTTAGGTTGTTCTGTTAGTAAAACAATTGGTATAATTTGTAAAATTTGAATCCTGAAGATCAATTTTTTGGCTTCTTATTTGTGGCTTGGTGGCTGGATATAAGTTTAAATTACTTCTGTGCTTTTAGAAGAACTAGGCTGTTGGTCCAGTCTTCCAAAAAGAGTCAACACCTTTAGAGGTTGTCCATGTATTTTGAAGTCTCTTCCTTTCTTGTGTGTTGATTTTTCCGTTGAGCACTTGCTAGTTCGAAGATGTGCATTTTAATAGTTCTGTAGACTAGGTGCCTGCACAGGTGATGCACCTTCTATTTGCAAGGCTGGGATAGCACTTTCTGCACTGTGGGAAGAACTGGATGATGTTTGTCCCTTTCCTTCAGTTACTTGTGAGGAAGAACTAAGCCCAATTTGATCTCATGCATAATGTTGGAATATGTGTTTCATGCTAGCTGTTTCTTCAAAGACATTCTGCTCCAGTGTGTGTATTTTGATTCAATCCTCCAAATATTTTTCTGAAATGTGTCATTCAGACCTGCCAGCCATGCCTTCCAAATACAAAACTCCTCCAGTTTTGATGTTTTGTGATTTATTTTTAGGAATGTAGCAGTGCTGCCTCCTTTGCTTGAAGATACTTAAAACATATGTTGGAATTGCCCATTTTCCTCTGAGACTTCAATTGCAGTAAATGTCACTATATGATGTGATACAGGCAACCTTAGTTTGGGTCTTAAGAACAACATTGTTTGACATGTGCTTAGGCTGGAGGCTGAGAGATTTAGGATGAACTCAGTTATCTTTTTCCTTTGAAGAGCGCTTATCATTCTTACCCAAACTGGCTGTGGGTTTAGATTTGCCCAGGATTTGCAGTTCTGCGTCCGAATGATACTTATACAGAATGACAGCAGAGGGAGAGTGTGGAAACCAGGAATTGTTCTCTACTGGAGGGCCTGTAAGAGACCAGATCATCGAAAATGGGGGATAATGGTAACGTATATGATGTGTGTCCCTGGCAGCTGGAGCCCTGGACAGTTGCAGAGTATCTGCCGTAACCTACACTTCCAAAACCAGAGGCTGGAGTATCACCACAGGACCCTTTCTATAGGGAGCAGGGGAAATAACACAGGTATAGACTATTTACAAGCTGGTATAGAAAGTCAATAAATGAAGCATTATTGGGCATTTCTTAATAAGGTCAGTCCTCACACTAATCAAATAGGATCTGAAGGTTTTAGTTCTGACATAGGCAAAATCCAAGTGGAGTGAGTTCCTTCAGTTTATTTACACAGAGGTGCAAGGAACACATACATGCATACGCACACAGAAAAACGAGTTTTAACACCCAAAGTTGGGTCATTTTGCGAACGTAGCAGACCGATATGCAAAGAAATTCAGGAAGCAAAGGGAAAGTGGTGCATCAGTGGGTGTAAGGTGAAACTGCCAACATCTCAATAAAGGCATTTGTCCCACGGGTGGACCTGGCGAAGTGCTACTTGTGGCTTCTGCTGTATTTTTTGAGCGAAGCGTAGAGACAACTGTGGACTTCAGTGAACCGTCATAAACTATTACCAGCTTGAATTTGTTCTCTGTTGACTGAATGCCACAAAACTACTGTATAGATCTCACTTTATTTACCATTTCACGTGCAGTCTTTAATTAATTACAGCATTTTGATTGCTCACAAAATAAGGAAAGGTGTCGAGGTAACAATTTAACTGGCATATATATATGTACATACTTCAGGACATGGAGAGGTTTGTTTCTGTATGTAGAAAAAACATCAGTAAATGGAATGGATTGATTTTAAGTCCATGAATTAAAATAAATTATTTAAATGTGTTTCAAATCAACAAGCAAGAAACTTGATCCAAATAATTGAGTTTAGTTGTGTTTTGAATTTGTACTTTCTAGTCATTTTCCAAAGGAAAGGTTGGTTCTTACTGGTTTATGACATTGGAAAAATTGTTGATATCCAACTAAATGGATAATTTCAGGTGACATTTGGAACTTTTGTGTGCAAATACAAGATAAACTTTCTTTTTTTGTGTGATTTATCTGATTCAATACGTTTGCTCTGATCTCAATTTTCTAGGTCTGTACATATGAAAATCATGTATTTCTAATTAGGTAGTTAACTTTCACATAAGATTTATTTAACCTCTGGTCTGGGCAGAATTAATTAAATTTTAAAAAACCCTCAAAATGGGTGCTTTTAGTTAGCTCTGCCCAAGAAATTAAAAATACGAGTATATATTAAAAAGATTTAACAAGACATCTTTTGAATACAGCTCCCTTTGTAAGCAGGGAAAGTATTCATCATTCAGTGAATCAGAAATGTGTGATCCTTTAGATATGCAAGGATGATAGTTACTAGTACTGTTTTTTAATCGTTGATTGAAGGACGAAGCTAACGTTTCCTTATCCACTTTAAATGATCCGGTTGTTAAAATGAACTACGCAAACCAAAATTGTGACACAGTTTTCTCTGTAGCTGTAGAAGAGATGATTGCTGTCAAAAGCTGCTTTTAGGACTTCAGTATACCCTGTCTTCAGGTCATGTTCTGATGATTAAATTCCATGAGACTTTTCAATGCAGTTTGCCTTGGTAGCAAACACATACTGGCTTAACATGTCTTCATCGTTCTTTTTGATTATTTTAATACTTTATACTAAGGCCTAGACCTCAACATCTGTTGCTTTCATTCCAGAGGTAGTACTAATAAGGGGTTTTAATTGTACTTTGGTTTTTAAACGACACTTTATATCTTTTAATTACTCTATTTCAATAAGAATCTTTGTAAAAGGAAATTCCTTGAAGTAGAGCAACCGTGGCTTATTTTGAGGGTTGAATCAGAACTTAGAGAATTGTGTAATCAGGTGTGTTAGATCATAGTTATGTACATGTATTCAAAACAAAACTTGAGGGCAAATTTGAAACTGTGACAAAGTAGACTAACGCCAGTAAGTGATTGTTAGGGAGACCTTTAAAGGCTTTTTAGCCTGTTTTGTACTGATGAGAAAGCTCCTTTGCTGAATTTGAGCTGTCTGTGACTTTCCTGGACTGTTCAAAAGCACTTTCTTTAACTCTCTTTTACGAAGTGTACAGCTAAGCTCTTGGAGACAGCTGGGTATTAGGTAAGAGGTGGCCTCCCTTGTATTTTCCCTTCTGCCGGTTGAAGCAGATAACTAGCCAAAACAAACCAAAAATCCCTAATCCTACAGAAAAGCTGGTTGAGAAATCAAATGGTAGCTAGTGCTGGTCGAGACAATAAAGAAGGACTGCTCTTTCTGGTAACCATCAGCTGGTACAGTGCTTATCTGTATTATAAAACAGCCCTTCGTACAAGCAGTTGTGTGTGCTCTTCTTCCCTAAAGCACTAGGTGTAAACCTGATTAGCTAGTAAATCGTAATGTGTTCTGTAGTGTCAGGTGTTTAATAGTTGGAGAGATGTGATCTAAATATTGCACGGAAATGGATTAATTCACAATTGTTGCCAAGATATTTGAAGGAGATCAGAACTTTTTCTGATCTCTGGAGGGGAATTGAATATGGGATGACAGTCTCGTTAGAAGCAGTATTCTCATGTATTTCTTTGAAGAGCATGTGCAAACATCAAGGTTAAGGCCATAACAGTATTGCCATGTTCTCACCCCTTTCATTCCTAGGTCTTTAAAATAAAATCCACCAAGGTGAAACAAGAAACTGGGGTGAGAGTAGAAGCTGAGGTTAATTTTAACCTGATCAGGTTGAGACAACCCACCATTCTGTCTATCATTAACGTAAGAGTACTTTGCTTTCTGGTTAGGAATGAGCAGAAACCTTTATTATATATTAGAATCATAGAATGGTTTGGGTTGGAAGGGACCTTTAAAGATCATCTAGTCCAACCCCGCTGTGCAATGAGCAGGGACATCTTCAACTAGATCAGGTTGCTTAGGGCCCCGTCCAGCCTGACCTTGAATGTTTCCAGGGATGGGGCATCTACCACCTCTCTGGGCAACCTGTTCCACTGTTTCACCACCCTCATTGTAAAAAATTTCTTCCTTATATCTGGTCTAAGTCTACCCTGTTTTAGTTTAAAACCATTACCCCTTGTCCTATTGCAACAGGCCCTGCTAAAAAGTCTGTCCCCATCTTTCTTATAAGCCCCCTTTAAGTAGTGAAAGGCTGCAGTAAGGTCTCCCCGGAGCCTTCTCTTCTCCAGGCTGAACAACCCCAACTCTCTCAGCCTGTCCTCATAGGAGAGGTGTTCCATCCCTCTGATCGTTTTTATGGCCCTCCTCTGGACCCACTCCAGCAGGTCCATGTCCTTCCTGTGCTGAGGGCTCCAGAGCTGGATGCAGTACTCCAGGTGGGGTCTCACCAGAGCAGAGTAGAGGGGCAGAATCACCTCCCTTGACCTGCTGGCCACGCTTCTCTTGATGCAGATTGAAAGAAGGGACTTGTTCTGCGAAGACCTGTGTGTACTCTGAGCTGTAAAATGACAGAAGTGCAGTGCCTGCAGGCAGAAGGAGCTACCCGTTGCAGCATGTACCTCCATCTTGTAACGGCCCAGGGTTTGAAATATGGGGCTTATCACTGAACGACTTTCATGTGTGAGAAAAAGTACATGCACAGGGAAAACCTAATAGCTGGCACCATACGCCCGGAGATTTTAATATATGTGAACGGGTTGCCTTTGTGATGAAAAGGGAGAGCCGTGCGTGTCAGTGAAGAACGTGACTGGCAAAAGCTTCGTTTGTTCTCTCCCTCCTCCCCAGCAAATTGCCTGAATGTGGATCATAAACAGCGATGCATCATTACTATTATCTCCTGGTGTGACTCACTGAGCCTTATATAGCAGCTCGTCTTTTGAGGAGAATTCTTACTCAGAGCAAGTAGGATGTGGAAACAAATATTAAATGTCAGACTGTTATGTCACTGTAGCATTAGAATTTCTTTCCTGGCAGATAAAAATGTCTAAAAATGGCTTGAACAGCAACGCCTGTCTGTATTAAGCAGGTATTGTCAGGTTTAAAATCCTCATTAGTTTTCTCTTGATTCGATGCTCTTATTTTCGTAATATTTCTCTCTTTTTGGGCAACAAGAATATGTTTGTTGATTGCACTAGCAAATTCTTGGATATTTCAATATTTGGATTGCTGGTAATGCAAGGTAGCAGGTGGCTTTTGGAGCATGCTTTAGGCTTTTTTTTTTACTTTGTGTTTTTAAGAGCTCTCTCCCTTTGATTGCCTAATCATGCCCCAAATTAATTCTCTGTGATTTCTTTCTGTTCTCTTTCAGTTGTAAAGAAACTGCTTGTGAAATCCAAGTATGGCTCATAACGTTTATCTCTTTTAAGATTCTTCTGTTCTCCTTTTAGAAAGATTGCCTTTCTGGAATACTAACAGCATACTCCTTCCATATTTTGCATTAATTTAGTACCTTGAAATTTAGACTGCTTTTCTTGCCAAGAAAGACTAACCAAGGCTTGCTTCAGGGATTGCTGCTGGACCAGCCTCTCTGTCCTTATCCCCAGATGAACTGTAGCCTGAGGATCCAGAGCTCTGTTTTTCTGGTGCTGTTGCCAGCGTCACTTTTGTTCTATGTCTACTGCTGTAGTAAAGTACCACATTGTTTATGTTGCATGTATGTTGACTCAGCTTTTGCTTTAAAACAGGGCTCAAGATTTTTAAATATGCACTGGGAAATAAGAATCCTTTCTTGTGTTTTGTGATATTGATAGCATATTGATAAAGCTATGTTAGTAAAAGAAATATTCCTGTGTTCTGTTTCAGGTTTTGGGATTTGAAGTTGATACGGTCAATTCTGTCCAGTTTTCAAACCACACAGGTAAAATTTTACATGTGTCTTCAGTTACCACTCCACAGTCACTCAGCTCTACTCAGCATGTGGCTCATCTCATCACGTGACAGTGGAAAGGAGATCAGTCTTATGTTTTCACTCACATTTTCAGGATATAGGACAGAAATGTAATTTTAATGTTTTGATTCAAGTCTCACGGAAGTCTGGATTTGGAATTAGAACATGATATGGCATGGTAATGTACTGTTCTGCTACCAGAGTGTGAGTTTCTTTTGTTAGGCAGTAATCTAGTTAACTCAAGACAGTGAAATAACACAAATACAGCTGTTCTGGTTTCCTCTGGGATAGAGTTAATTTTCTTTCTAGTAGGTGGTGTAGTGCTGTGTTTTGGACTTAGGATGAGAATAATGTTGATAATACGCTGATGGTTTAGTTGTTGCAAAGTAGTGTTTACACTAAGTCAAAGACTTTTCAGCTTCTTGCACCATGCCACCAGCGAGTAGGCTGGGGGTACACAAGAAGTTGGGAGGGGACACGGCTGGGACAGCTGACCGCAAACGACCGAAGGGATATTACGCATCATATGACATCATGCTCAGTATATAAACTAGGGGAAAAGCTGGCCGGGGGTCCACTGCTTGGGAAATGGCTGGGCATCTGTGAGCGGGTGGTGAGCAATTGCATTGTGCATCACTTGTTTTGTATATTATTTTATCGTATTATTATTATTTTCCCTTTCTTTTCTATCCTGCTAAACTGTCTTTATCTCAACACACAAATTTTGCCTTTCCCTGCCCCCCCAATTCTCTCCCCCATCCCACTGCGGAGGAGTGAGCGAACAGCTGTGTGGTGTTCAGCTGCCTGCTGGGTTAAACCACAACAATGTCTGTCTTCAGGCAGGCCTGTGAACAGGAGAGTCTTCAGTACTGTTTTCTGTGCAGTATGGCCCTATGACACTCATATTACCAACCCAAGCATCAGAAGAATACTGAGCTAGATGCAATGTTTTATCTCTTTATGTGGCCACCCAGAAGGCTAGCAGTTACCCTAAGATTACATTCTGGAGGGAGGAAGGGCATGGGGTGTTAATACATTTGGGTTCTAAGCCCGAGCATGATGCACTCTCACTGTATTTTCAAACTTCCTAACACTCACAGTGCTAGAGGACTTTACTTTTCAAAAGAAAGCTGAAATTTATGTTTATTTTAGCAATACCTTTCACCCATAAAGGACCTCCAAGTGACTTGCTATTTTTGAATCAATAGGGACACATCTACTGTCATGGTGGTGGCTGGTTGGTTGAGGGGAGATCTACTCTAGATAAAGAAATGCTAAGGGTGTCTTAAAAAATAAACAAGGAACAAGTTCTGACTTTAACATCTTGTAAAAGAGCAAAAATTGTTTCTGACAAAGAAAAAAAAAGACAAAAGTTGAGATACTTTCCTAATATCTCACAGGTACAGCTCTATTAATAAACTGCAAAATTTTTGGGACAGAGAGCAGACCAGGAAGCCTCTGTCCTCTCGTACTATGTTGAGCTCCATGCAGCTTTCAAAAGGTTGTAAGATGTTCCTATCGTGGAAGGAATTCAGTGTCACCCTGGGAAGAAGAAATTAATGTTTCAAAGGTAGCTAGAAAACCACCTCTGCTTGTTGAAGAAAGGCACGAAAGAGGTAATAAGTAAACAAGGGGTGGGGGTCTTTCCTGGCTCAGGCAAAAAGCTGCTTATTCTGCTTGTACCCTTTGGCACAGTACAAAGGTTCTCTCATGTTTTTAAGAGATGTTTAGATGTGACATGTTTCTTTAATGTATTTACTTTTGGAGTTTGGGATTTTTCGTTGTTTAGTTTTTGGCAGCTGGGTAAAACTGTTGTAATCTTCCAGAAATGAAGCAATTTTTTCATGTGAAATAACTCGGTGCTCAAAATGGATGAGCACCTGTCATTTGTTGGCTTTCAGTTTCAAGATTAAATCAGCTTTATAGGGCGTTAAAAGAGCTTAATAAAGTTTTTATTGGACCGTAAACTGAATGTTTCTGAAGGTAGGACAATTACATGACCAACAGGATGACCAGATTCTTAAAACAGAAAAGAGGGAAGATGATTTTTTTTTTTTTTTTTTAAGTAGTATCACGGCTGGAGAAAGCTTACCAGTGCTTCATTCAGGGTTTGGCAGACAATGAAGATAGTAGAAGGAACAACAAATTAGTGATTCCCCCCCCCCAAGAAGGCCTAAATGGACATCCCAAAACTAAAAATGTCTCAAAGATCACAAGTCTTTAAGATGTTTGGAACTTTTATTTTGTCTCCTGGTGTTTAGGAGTCACCTTATCAAGTTTTTCCTGTAACCTTGATTGTCTTAGTAAAGGTGTTAAAAAATCCCAAAGATCAGTGCACAGCCTCATGACTTTGGGAAGCAGAGCTTTCAGAAAAAAATCACAATACAGTAAGTGTTTGGCACTTGCCAAGCGTGAGCAAAAGGAGAACATATTCAGAAGTATTGGTCATTTGGCTGAAAGAGGAAGGAATGGAAAAGAAAGGAAGGGCACATACTCCCTTTTATGACAGGTCTCGTTTTCTAACACTGCAGTCTATCCATGAAATCCTTTCTACCCTTTCTTAAATTGAAGGATAGATTCTAAGCCCAGTGGCTTTGCACCTCCTCTTTGAGAGAGGTGTGTAGGAATATGTGGTGTCCTCATACGAAGACTTTTCCAAGTTTGAACATTTATGCATGCCTGCATACAAACTTGCACTAGTACCTGCGAATCAATGTACATGCAGTCTGTGCCACTGCAGGGATTAATGAACAGAAACTGCCGTGCTGGGCTGTGGCTTGTGTCTGGAGCAGTGCCACAATACACAGGAATTGTGTGCTGGATTAACTGGTGAAGATAACTCGATTTTCCTGCAAGAACAAGATCTTATGAGAACCCTTTCTGTGATCATTATTAAAGCTGAAGGGCAAATTTTTGCTTCAAAATCTGTGAACTCCAGTTTCTAAAAGAATGTGACATACCAGAGGGAGCACCGGTAGCAAAGTGTGTGAGGTTTCGGACATGGCGTTCTTTCTTTCCTCATCCCTGTCTTTAAACCTGGTCTTGTCAGCAAAAGATAGAACGCAGAGAGTATTTATGACTCACAGGCTTTCTTTGGTGAATCATTATTGCTTTTTTTTGCCCAGTCTTTAAATTAGTAAGATACCACGGGCCTATTTCTGCTGACTCCTGCTCAGAAAATTCAGCTGCTTTAGTCTCTCATGATCCTGAAATTTGGAAAATGTGCTTTAAATGAGTTCCCCTGGGAGAACAGTTTGTCGTGTTGCTTGGTGAGGAACTTCTATGATTAGAGTGACTCACCCTTGAATGGCATCATGCTTCATGTACAAATAAAAGAAGCCGTCATGCAACATATAAAGATTCTATGCTTTTTATTTTATTTTACTGTATTGTTTGCAGAAGCATCTCATCATCTGATGTGCAAAAATTAAAATCTAGATTTTTTTTTTAATTGTATCGTTGATTTTTTTGGGGTGCGTTTTTAATTCTTCAGTGATTTGCATTTTTCTTTTTAATTCGTAGGTTAATGGTAAGCATATAATGTGCTTACTTTGCCATCCAAATCCTACCTTTGAAACTGCTCCAGAGCAAATAGCCTGGTTTTCTTCTGTTCCTTTTCTTTTCTTTTTATTTTTAAGCAAAGCACTTTTGGACTTCCACTTGTGTGGAGTGGTGGTTGGGTTGCCTGGTAGGTCTGATACATGAGAAATTATAATTATGTCTCATTGATGTGATTCTTCATAGTCTACCGCCCATATACAGTCATTCACACCTGTGCAGTTTGGGACAAGAAGAAAAGATTTCCACTTGTGCCTAACACTGGTAGTATTTTACTCCTACACTGACCAGCTGTAAAAAATCGAATGAAGAATTTGGTACCATATTTCTGGTTTTGTTGAAGGCCTCCTGGTAGCTGAAGATTAAGTCATGTGTGTAGACCAGGTTGTCTGCCAGAGTTTGCATGTGAATTTTTCAGCACAACTGGGACCAGATTGCCTGACCATCATGTACCTTAAACACTGGATCTTTCTTCCTTTTTCCCATGTAAAATACTTGATTACTGAAGCCACTTGGAATAGTTTTGCAGGGAGCACCACAGGAGGAACTCAAACCTCAGAACAGAATGTTCTGGGTTGGAAAACAAAGAACTCTTACATGCCTTACTATGGTAGCTTGTTTTTTTTGTTTGGTCTTTGGGTTTTTGGCTTTTTTGGAGGTTTTTTTGTTTTTTTTTTTCTTCTGGTATGCCTGGGATTTTTATTATTTTCATTATTTTCTTTCTTTCTTGTTTTTGAAAGTAATTAAGAAGCTTATAAATACATTCCAAGGGAGGAAAAAAAGTACCAGTGGAGGAAGGCAAGAAAGAAAAGTGTGTACATCCATCTTCAGTGCAGTATTAGCTGCCTCTCTTGGTTGTGGTTTTGGTTTTTTTTTCTTTTTCATACAGATGAACCAAGACATTTCCTTGGAGACTAATGAATACATTTATCATTTTAGAGGCATAAGCAACAAGAGGTGTCATATCTTACCTGTTTTTCATTCCCTTAGCTGCTTAAAAGCAAATATATAACATTTAATTGCAATACAAGGCCGTAACACAGATAAGCAGAAGGGGTATAAAGATGTTTAAATGTTCATGTTCATCTGTGCGTTTAAAATCATTACTAATCTGGGAGACTAATGCAGTCAGTCTGAGCCAAGTGCAGTTTTGGAAGGCTGTATCATGATTTGCAGTGTTCTCTCTGCTCTCTCAGTGCAGCACTGAGGGGAATTATTTATGGGTTTGTAACCAAAACAAGGAAGACTCAGCTTTCTTCCTCTGTGGAAGATACAAGCCAAGATCTCACTTTAATATCCAAGATAAAAGAGTAATAATTGGATCCAGCTGCTCTGCCTAACCAGCTCTGTAGTCTCCAAATGGGATGCAGTTGTTTTGCCAAGTACAAACTTGAAACTCATTCTTTAGTTTTCTTGGCTGTGGTTCTTGTGTAATGTGTGCAAATAGCCGGGTACTGTGAGCCTTTGGACTTCTGTGTTGTTGAGTGCCACAGTGGAAATATTACTGCAGAGTAGGAGTTATAGTAAGTGGACAGTTAAACAGAAGATTTTAAGTTTTCTCTTGCTGTTTTTCAGATATTCATCTTTAGTGGTGTAGGCATAGGGATAACATTTCTAGGAAGCTGTCTTTCTTTTGGGTCTTGCAAGGCAGCTTTGGGCCTTCAAATGTGCTCATTGCCAGCCGAGTTCTTATGTCTAGCTGAGGAAGACAGCGATTCCTCGTTATCATCTTTAACTCCAACCACTCATGCTTTTCCCTAAAGCCAACTGGACCTCACATATTTAAGCTCGCTGTTGGCATTGCCTGCTAACTAGCTTTGGGTTCAGGGCTATGCAGTGGTTTTTTGACCACACAGTATCCATCTGAATTTTTTGCCTTTCCCCTTTCCTCTTCCTGGGACCCCAAGGTATCCATCCTTCAGTTAGTGAAACACTTTCTGAACATGAGTAACTGGCTTTTTCTTCTGTCCCTCTACAGAAGCTGCTTTTTGGTTGTATATTCCACCAGGAGAGTAGGATAAATGCAGGGTTGTGGGATTTGTCCCTTGTTCATCATGTTACATGAAGTTACCCTGGGGAAGGGGCTTAGAGTGGTTTCCATCTTGTTGCCAGTTTTGATTTTGTTTATTTTTTCTTAATCTTACTTGAACATATTTCAACTCATAGTGAAATCACAGTTCTCTGCAGATCCAGTGAAGGCATTGCCATTTTTCTTCTGTCTGAATAGCTGGGGCTTCCCTGAGAGCTTCACTAAGGGTTTTTTTTTCCTCTAGCTATCGTGTGATTAGACTTTATGTTGTATTACACGTGTTACCAGGTGGTAAAAAGGATCCTTTAGATACCCTCAGAAGTCATTGCTACAGAGTTCGGACAATGTCCCTGCCCCATGTGGGTAACTTACCAATTCCTGAGCTAAGCTGGGCTGCTACCTAACATTTTGTTTCTGTATGTATTTCCTTCCGTCAGTGGAGGATCAGTGTGACATGGACCCTGCACATTGACTGTTTAAGGCAGCTTGACATAG
Organism: Fregata magnificens; assembly: GCA_013389945.1. Classification (NCBI taxonomy): domain Eukaryota; kingdom Metazoa; phylum Chordata; class Aves; order Suliformes; family Fregatidae; genus Fregata; species Fregata magnificens. The sequence goes on from WAAD01017102.1 coordinate 374,962, forward strand.
GAAGGTGAACTTTTAGTTAAATAGTTAATGTGCAGGGTCCCTCTGTAGGAATGACTCCCGAGAGTATCTAGATTGTCTGGACAATCTATCATAGTTCTTTTTATGGCCATGTGTAAGATGAATGACTGCTCTTTTGCCATCTGACCTTGATTCTGGGTAGAAACTGCACTCAGTTCCATTGATGGGCGCAATGGAATAAAAAGGACTCTGTTGGGTCCCTGTACAGACTGGCTTTGCAGTGCTACTAGAAGTAGAGATTTGGGGAAGAGGAGAGGGCAGATTATTTCTCTCTGAAGCTGCGGATGTGATAGAACAAACATCTGCATATGTGTTAAGTAAGTTAAATACTTGAGTTAGTTGTAGTCAAGGGTTCCTCATATATTTGGGGGTAGATGTGTGCCTAGGTGTTAGGTGTTGCCATTTTGAATATCGCTATGTTCTGCAGTGGAACTACAGACCTAACATACGGGAATCCCTCACTTTGTCCATTTCTTCACAGAGACTTTTTAAAAAGCATTTGCTAGGGAGAGAATTGTAGGGGCTGATGTGAGTCTCTCCCTCAGCCAGCTGGCAGCGAGTCGTGTTTTACAGGCTAGGCTTTTGTGAGCTGAGGAGAACAAAATGATCCATCTGCTCACCCGACTGTGGGTGTATTTGCATTCATAAGGAGGAAAACTGAAAAATGTGCTTATCCTAGGCTCTAGGCACCTTTTGGCAGTTACTCTAATAACAGAGTTTAGAGTGATAATCAAAGCCAAGAGTTTTTATCACAGAATTTTCTAACTCCGAGAGCAGAAGTTAAAACAAACAAAATACCATTGTCTTCACATGGGGGTGGTGTGGAAGAAGGTATCTCATTTAACATTTCACTTTTCCTAATTCCAGTTAATAAGCTTTTTAACAAACTCTGAATTTATGGAGGTTGGAAGAGTTCAACTGTGGGTGCTTCANGGGCACGCTTTGATGACAAGGTGCAAGGTGCGTTTACATTTTTCAACAAATGTTTAGAGTCTGTCAAGGAAGATATTTTTTTTTTTCCTTGAAATTGGCTGCCATGGAGCTTGGTCCATTGTTTGCTGAAATCAGTTCAGCTTCTCCCAAGTAACTTCACCTTCCATCCACCTCTCAGCCAAGAATATTGGCTTGCAATTCTTAGAGATCATTCAAGGATAAGAGTGTGTGTATATTATTTGTCTGTT
>WAAD01017102.1:378875-431958 GCA_013389945.1 Fregata magnificens
AAAATTTAAAAAATGAATAATTGGGGGGGGGGGGGGAATCTCAAAAATGTATTTTTAAATATTTTAGTAGAGTGGATGTTTCCAAGCTGAAGGTTTGAAGAAGCTACCTGCTAAAAATAATGCTATTAAATGAACTAAAATAAATAAAAATGAAATTATAAATTAATAAATGTTATAAATAGAGTTAATACATAAATAAATAACCATCTATAAAATAAAGAAATTAATGATTAAATAAGAATATTGTGGTGCTAGCATTGTAATTAAGGCCTTGAGGTATAATAAAACTTATTTCCAGCTTATTTCACTGCTAAGCCTAAAAATAGGAGTTTTATTGGTATATTGGCCATCGCTCTAACATATTCAAGATTAATTCTCCATTGCATTAGTGTGTTGGACTGTATCAGCACCAACGTTAATAATAATAAAAAACCTGCTTCAAACCAGAGTATGAGAAAAGTGTATGGAATTTAAAATATTTCTTATTTACTACATGATAAATAGTACTGATTCAGACTGCTGTTTTGAAGAAAAGGAATGTTTTTTCCTTTCAGCCTGCCCTTTTTGTATTTTGAAATTGTATGAGCCCTTCATATATAACATACTTAGTAAATGGATTTTTATGGTTTTATTTGTAGTTGTGCAAGAACTGTCTGAATTTGTCTTCCACCTATTACTCCTGAATGAAATACTAAACCGCCTTTGTTCTAAAAATGCATTGTTCCAAAGAATGAGATGTATGCACCATTCTTATCCAAAATTTAAAAAAAAGAAAAAGTGTTCATGAAANATTGTATATGCCCATCATTTTCATGTTTTACGATGAAAATGCTGTTCTGATCTTACCCAGCATTTCACAACCATCTTGTGTTCTGATCTGGCTGGGACCAGCTGAGGCTCCAGTGAAGTTTCGTTTCAGCATTGCATAAGTGTTGAGGGAGTTGGTTTTTTATCTTTCTGATTTTATGCTTTTCAGTATGTTTCTTGCATTATGCCATCCAAAGGAGAATGTGCCTTGAGGACTGATTGTCCGTATAAAAGACAGGCTTGTAAAATCCCAGCTGGCTGCTGCTGTTCGTAGTTCAGAGGCATAGGCTGTCAGTGCTGATAGCTGAAGCCTCTTCTTGATTTCCAAGTCAGTCAAAAGCAGGATAAACTCTCCCGTGTTGCCCTGCCATGGTTTCATGTTACATCCCAGAAGAGGTGTCTTACTGTGCCTTACAAGCGTCATAATTTAGCTTAAACTCCAAGGCTTTTTTAACTCTGGCGCCCTCTGCTAAGATTACCTAGGAGCACTCAAAGAGCAACAGACTCTAGCAACTGCTGTCATAAACATATAATGTCAGGCTTAAACCTCTGAGAAAAGATTCTCCTCTTTCCTTCCTGACTCTGAGTGTTTCAGGACTTTTGAACATAGCCAGCATAGGCTTGAATTGAGCAAAACGTTTAGAGTGACAGGGCAAAGTCAGTGGGGATTTAGTGGGATAATAAGCTGTGAATGATGGTTTAAGCCTGTCATCTTCAAGTTCAGTAAACTGTGTGGTTAGGAAACATCTAGAATGGTTCGCAGGATTTCAAGGTATAATACTGCAGAGTGTGATATCTGACTTAAAATTAACAAAGCACAGTTCTCATTTAGAAAAATGTAGCAGAGATACCTTCATGAGCTCGGGTTTTGTTGTTTTTTAGCCTTTAGTAACACTGTTGCATTGTCAGGTTCTCCAGAGCCTTGTACTAGTAAGTGAAAGCTAAAAACTGTCGGAATATGAGCAGAAAAAAAACATCTGGCTGTATAGAACAGGAAGGAAGTGGTCAGATGGTGAGAACACAGCTCGGCTTCTAAGGTCCTTTATTTTTAAATAAATATATTATAATGTAAGGAAAATACTTTTAAAATGTAAAACAAATGACCCTCTTTTTAATCATAGAAACTTCCTCAAATACTGATTGGACATTGATTTGATACCTTTGTATTTGTATTTCTTTTTTATCTTGCTAAAAGCTCTTCTAATACAGTGAACAATGTTCCTTTTTAAAGTAGGAGGCTAGGCTGTTTCCATCCTCACTTTGAAACTGAGAGCACTTGGAATATGTTGTTAATACTGCTGATGATTTGGAACCTGTGCCAAATGTGTGTTAGTATTATTACACCAAGTATAAGTTTATGTACTTTGGTGTGGATTTTCTTCTTGTTTCATTATAATACACATACTTTTTTTACGTGTACACACAGCATTTTGGTGTGTACGTTTGGCATGTATCTTTTTACACTAAAGTAAAAATTGGACTCTCTTCACAGCTGTTAGCTTCTCCCATATTTCTTCCCCACCATGCTACTGTTCCAGAGTTTTGGGTTGGGGAGTGAAGGGGAGGGCTCTCTGCGTTTCCCATAACAAAAGCTCCTTTACTCCCATCAGTCAGACCCTCTCATCCTCATCACCTTCAGACATAACAACATGGAAGTGGGTAGGAGAGGGTGACTACAACCCTCTGACAATTAGGACACATGGCCTATTCTTTCAGAATTGGCAGCCACCAGTTATAAATTTCACATTGAGTGTGCTGCAAGAGCTGTGAGACTATGTAAGCTATCAGGTGCTCAGTGCTGTTACATAGCCACTGCTGTTACCTAAAACTTTTCGCTCCCACCAAATCTCTATAACTGTACCCCATTTCTAAAGCTAGATTTATTCTGTTACAGTGTGCGATCCAGTGATGGGTGACAAATGGAATGGAGAAGGCTCTATGGTTAGTACTTACCTGTTTGGATTCTCTGTATAGTGAATATTTGCTATATAAAGATGTATAAAGATTTATTAATTTTTAAACACCAAAACTAAGCTATTTTACCTAAGTGTGGCTTTGGATCCCAGCATCAGGTAAGTTTGTATTTTAATTTCCTGTATTTGAATGAGTTTAGTATCTGGGAAGAATGATGGCTGCATAGCACTGGGTTTAATTCTAACTCTCTGCTGAGCCAACAGGTGGAATACAGACCCTGTCCACAGGAAAATATCCCCCTGCTCCCCCTCCTTGTCTCACTGGGGTTCCCTCATCTTCTGTCAAGAGCTCTGTTTTGGCTGGTAGCCTGGCTGGCATTGTCAGTGATTGTGTGAATTGACATACCACTTGAACCTAAATGAAGATGACTTATTTTGTGTGAGATCCAACAGCTGTTAGGCATTGGGCTGTGATCAGTGACAGAAAGGTTCTGTGTGCCAATACCAGACTGCGTACTGACAAAGAAACATTCCTTTTTGATCAAAACTGCAAATGATTTTGATAAAAATGCAATGTGGGAAGACATCAGCAATAACGATATTTTGTGTTTTCTTCTGCCTTAGCTGGTCATGCACTATGAATTCCTCTTTGTCCTTGTACCTTTTTACTGTTTACCTCCTCATAAAACATCACATGAAGTAACACTTAGTAATAAATTTGCCATTGCTTTTGTGTTATATTCTTTCATTTTACGTCAGTTGCAATATTTATTGTCCTTGGCTTTTTCTAACAAGGCAGAGATCTAGCAGCTGTCGAGTCACCCTGCAAAGCTTTAGCTTTTGGGAGAAGTCATAACCATGGGCCTACCTATGTCTTTTGGGTGGAAGATAAGGTAGATGGAAGAGGAGGAGAATATTTAACATGCAATCCACCAACTCATTCCTGCCATAAGTAATAAAATCATTATTTAAAATGCTTTGGTTTGGATGTGACCTAGTCTGACATTTCTGTCCAAAGGTAGAGTCCCTGTGACATCATCACTTCACTACGGCTGCGTGAGTGGGCTCAGTATCAGTATGACGGGTGTTCTGGTAGCACCTAGTGGACAACACTGTGGTGGGGTTGTACCTGTTGGTGATACAATTGGAATGGGAGACTGTAACACATGGGCACATGTATACATGCACCCTGCCCTGCATAGCTTATGAGACTAACAGAGAAAATAAAACATGGGAAGAAGGGGTAGTAATCCTGATTTAGCAAATGGGGTTCTGCCCAAGAGTATCAGCTACTAGTAAACAATGAACTTTAATTAAAGGTTTTGTTAAATTGAGTTACAGCAGGACTCAGGAAGGTGAGGTGATCCCTGTACCTATCCAACCCGAACTCCTAGCTGAGGTCCAGTGTGTGCCAAAACAGCTGATGCTTTTCAGCTTTGAGTCTGAAGAGCATACAGGCTGGTGGGCTCCTGTTACATCTTAGTGTATGTCACCTGCTTAGACAACCAGTCTCCCTTTGCTGATGGGCTGTATTTAGCTAACAAAGATGGGATAGAGATGGAACAGACAGGCAGGAAGGGGAGCATTGGCCCTCATTACTTGAAGAGCTGATTCTGCAGGCAACGAAGTATGCTAGCGTTTTGTTAGACTTGGGTGCAACACAAGCAAAATATTTTTAGTGTCCTTATTGGAACTGCTTTATAGATTAAGTTGTACCGAACAAGTTACAAATCTGATTCCCATTCACACATACTGCTGTACAGCACACCCTAGAAATACTGCCCTGAAAGAAGGAGGCAAAATAACGGGTAGCATGGGTGTTACTTGTTCCTAAGCCCCACGGTGCAACACAATGTGGGCACACGCTGCTGCAGCAAAGGGCCTCTGCACTGTCGGTACAACAACAAAGTAGTTTCTTTTGGAGGTAAGGACATGAGAAAGGGTTCCCCCATGTTGGAACACTGTATTTCCTAATGATGCTGTGTCACCTTGGTGAGAGGGAACCCGAAAGTTCTTCATCCAGGCACCACTTCCTTTTAATGCTGCCAGTTTAGGCCTGTCTGCTTAGCAGTGCTGCTTCCCGTTGCCTCCAATGAAAGAAGGGCTGTTGGTCGTACTGTCACCAGCTCGAGGATGCACTGCCACTTTAGTTACTGCTGCGTAACAGTACACTGGGAGCCGTCAGGTTACTCAGTGACAGTGTGAATGGTAGTTGAGGGAAGGAGAGTTGCAGTCCCACATCTCAGATGCTGCTGACAACATTTGATACTGTTTCTTCTCCCCTAGTATGTGCCTGAGGATCTCCTCCCAGTCTACAGGGACAAAGTTGTACCTGTTGCTGATATAATTACTCCTAACCAGTTTGAAGCTGAGTAAGTACTTATTTCCTTTTATAGCCAAATAAACTTGGGGATAAAAGCAGGGGAGACTGATACCCATTCTTTTATTTGTCTCAATACAGTGGCATATGTATGTATGTGTTGGGTTTTGGTTTTTAGCTGTTACTTTCAAGTGGTGCTTTTCAGCAAACCTCCAACTGTCCATGTTGAAACCAATAAAAAATCTGGGAGTTATGTGAGGAAAAGATTTCTCCTGTTTTCTCCGGTCTCTCATTTTCATGACTACTTCTTGTGTCCGGAGGCCTGTATCTAGGGCAGGTTGAAAAAAATGCCTCTCTTTCCTTCCCCATCCTTACTCATTTCTAGGAAAATTTTTATTATATGTCAGAATATCAAAACTGAAATAGTTTGACTCAAACCCCCCAAATTAGATTCAGAAATACCACGATGGCAGCATCTCATAGGAGTTAAGAATTTAAATGCCTCCTGCCCATCCTGTCTGCATAGCTGTGACTCTTTGGTCAGGAGATTGTCTGTTGTGATATATCACAGGCTGTTCCCCTAAGGGGAGGGAGCAGCTACATGGGAGATGGAGAGAAGACACTTGTGAGGGAATTTTATGATATAGGGATCTCTACAGGAGGCTGGTGTGAGTCCACTTCAGAAGCACTGCGTATCTGTGCACATAACTTTTGAAGACAGCGGTCTGGTACAGCAGACCCTGTAGCTACAAACCATTTAGGCCTGTATGGTGCAGTCCAAGCCTTCCTCCTTTCAAAGAGTAAACAAAGCAGTTATTGCCTAGAGAACTTGTGCTCTTTTACGATTTCTGTTTCATTCTCAGGTTACTCACGGGCAGGAAGATTCACACAGAAAAAGAAGCTTTAGAGGTAAGTAGGCAAGGGGTAGGATGTGTAAGATCTCTTTCTGTATTCCTGCCTGCTGTGCTGCAGTTTGTCATTTGTCTTTAACCTTGAGGTCACTTTGGTCTCTATCCTTTCTCTCCATTTATCATTAAAGCTTGTGCACTCCAGGCGCAAAACACTTTCTGTTCTAGTGCCAGCCTTCGGAAGAAACTTCCCAAAAGAACTACAGATAAAGGCATTACAGTGGTATTGAGTAGATCTCTGTGAGCTTGTTTTCCTGCAGTGTAAGAAGGGTAGCAGCAGCACACATGGCAAGTAACCACACGCTGTCAGCGCTGTGGAAATGCACTGGTTGTGGTGAAAACCCCGGGTGACACTGAGCATTAGAAACCTGCATGAGTCGCCCCCTCTGCTGTCGACATGTGAGTTGTGCAACAGAAATGCTGAGTGTTAGGACAGCCGTTTCTCATTCTCCCATACAGACTGTTTGTAAGGTAGAGAGCTCACTAGCAAACTCTTAGAAGGATTGGTTGAATACACTCTGAATCTCTTCCAGACAGTGTTTACTGGTTCTTTGTTTCCCTTCCTTAAATCGACTCAAAGGGGATGAGACCTGGGTTGCAAAAGGATAGATTGCATAGACGAGAAACCAGGCTGGGAGTGATGGCCTTCAGGTACTTTCTGGTGAAAGATGGACAAATCCACAGCAGTGATAGCTGCTGTCATTGCCATACAGAGATGATAGGTGGTCCGCAAATATACTGCATTGAGGTGTGAGGATCTACCCTTTTAAACAAACTGAAGAAGATAAAAAGCTGGAGGGCTTGGTGATGAAGGACAAAATAGGAATATGGTTTTATTGGTGTCTTGAGAAGGGCTGAGCTCTTTGTTTTCTTGACTAGGCAAGTGCTTTCCTAATGAACCGATGTTATTTCTTCCAGTTTGGTTTTGAACTTCAAAGGAACACAAAATCTTTAAACAAACAGCAGCTGCAGTGGCACCCTGGAGAGTAGCTGGGGTCTGTCAGCCCAAATGTTTGTTGTTTTTGTTCCTCCAGCAACGTCATGCAACATGGGTTGATTACCATCTCTTCACGGCAGGAAGGGCAGGAAGCAGCTCCAAAGATTTCAAGTCTTTTAATCACACCACATGCACACACACCACACACCCACACACCCCCCCCATTTTACGTTACCCCACTGTGCTGGGCAAGGGTGATGAACTGTGCTTCATGCCACTAGCTGCTAACTACAACTCAATTCTTGTATTCTCATCCTCACCTTGAGAACAACACCGTTAGCTGAGCAGCCATTAGTGTTAGGTTTGCATATTTCAGCTGCAAACATGAGTTGGATGTGCTAAACAATTTTACAAATTAGTTTTCTGACAGTCTGTCTGATTCATGTGATGGCTGTTATTTGTGATGGGCTTTAAAAAACCTAAAGAGATGGAATAATACTTCGGAATGGAAACATTTTTAAAATAGTTGCTTGCAGGTTGTTATGTTCTAATCTGTCTGTCTCCCCAGCTGCATGTCATATCTAGGTCTATCCTTCTGAGTAATAATCCATGCTGGAATTTGTCCCGTTTGGATGTGGTAGGAATTCTGGCATCGATTTCCATGGTGACATGCTTTCATTAATTTCTTTAGCAAGACTAGTGATGACAGTATAGTCTTCTAACATAAAAGTAAATATGACATAATATTAATGTAGAAGGAGCTAAGTCCTACAACTAGAAAGACTGGTGATTAGGTTCTTGGTGAATTGTGACTGAGAAATGAAACTGAGTTTAATGTTACTTCACAGATTGATTATGTCAGCATATGCTGGTGGATTTACTGCTTCTTTAAAACCCAACCGATGTCTGTGCAAAGAGGTCTGACCGTTGAAGAAACTTGGAGGCTTAGACAAGAAAGAAAAGCAATAGAGAATTAAAAAATAGCAGAAATAAATCCTTATCATTCAGCTGCTCATGAGTCATAGCTAGCCTGAGAGAATTTTTAGTTAAACTCTTCGGGGAAAATTAATATTTTATCTGTGTTTTATGCTAAACTCATTATTGAAGTCATTCTTTCTTCTGTGAAATCAAAATCGCGTCTGTAGCAACCAATTGTGATGTCAGAAGTAGAGTATTAATGAGTTTAAGTGAGGAACACACAGAGTGGAAATACACCTGCAAAGGTACATAATTTACAGGTGTAATTTGGGGTTTGAAACAGAATGAGAAAAGAAGATTGGGACAGATGCACTTGTGCCTCTGATTTAGCTCATTAACTCTTCATTTTTGCTAACTCTTAAAGTAGTAGCTAAATAAGGCTTCATGACCTGGAGTTATTGGCTTTCTAGCAAGTGTTTCAAGATGCCAGCTCAGGTGCATGTGTCTGTATATTTATTCTCTTGTTCTTTTGATAATATGTTCTGAAAACATGATGCAGACAAAAATTCTGATCATAGCTGAAACAGAGTATTCTTTTCAGAGGAGCATCCAAAGATAATACAGAGATGCTTGTATATTTTAACAAGTGTGTACGTTTAAATACGGATGTTTTGATTCCCCTATTTGAAATTAATTTCCCTAATTCAAGTGAATTCTTTGAGTTGAAGCTGTTTTTTTCTCTTTACAAAAGATGCCAAAATAAGGTGCTTGTCAAAAATCCTCAGTACTATGAACGATGCAAAGTTTAATCAACACACATTGCAGTCACTGACTCCTGCCTTTTTGCACACGGAAAGGTAATGGATATGCTCCATGCCATGGGACCAGAGACTGTGGTGATCACAAGCTCAGATCTACAGGCACCTCTAGGAAATGACTACCTAATTGCTCTGGGAAGCCACAGAAAAAGTAAGTAATGAACTGCTTCATTAAACTGTGCTTTCTTTTAACCTGTTCCGGGCTTTCACTTACTTTTTTAAGAAGTAGTTTCATCAGACCCGTCTGTAGTGCATGGAAGGAGCTTAGATCCGTAAGTGAACTACTTCTTCTACAGTAATATCAGAGAGCGGTAAGAACGGGGCTGCTCCTTGAGGGAAGACAAGCTGGAAGCTGAGTGTGATCATAGCACAGGCAGAGCACTGCCCTCACCAACAGGGCACAGACCCATAGTATCTGAATAAGGTGAGCAGAACAGGGATGGTGATGGCGGACAGGTGCCATTGACAGTCCAGTGATCATCGGAGAAAGGTGAGACAAGCCAGGTCTGAGATTAATCTGGAAAATCCGATCAGTAAGTCAGGACAGCAGTGCTGTACACAGGTACACCTACAACATAGCTCATGCTTGCACCCGGGCCTGAGCTTCCGTGCAGCTCCTGGGCAAGCAGGCAGAGGGCACGTGGCTGGAGGATGTCCTAAGTGAGGCTGATCAGGGCTGTTAAAGCCCCTAGTAGTGGCCCTGACAAGTAGTAGTGGTATAAAACAGGAACTTTGAATGTTTTGAATGCTTTTATGAAAAGTTACACTCCTGTGAGCAGATTGTTCCTCCCCTGATAGGTTGTAAAATGTCCTTCTGCTTCTTCTTTATATCCCCTTCTATACCGTCACCAAGATTCACTGTGTGTTTGGACTGTTGCAGGATGTTTTTACCTGAGAAGGGCATAGTTATGTGGGATGGTATATGATCTCATTTTCTTGTTCATCTAAGGGATCTAAATGTGGGCATCACATTCTGGACTGCTGAGAGACTGAAAAAGTCTTGATATTTAAAACAGATTCCACTAAGAATCAGTCAGTGGGTCTTAGCACTCAGTACATGCCAGGTCTGGAATAAGTCTGGTCATTCCAATGGTGATTACAATATGGCACATGGATCAGATATTCTGTGCTGATGTCTACAGCTGCTCTTGTGCCTCCATACAACCTAGAGATACTCTAGATTATGGTTTGGGATGCCTCATCTAGGATTCAGTAGTCTCCATAAATATGCAGTTTTCTGAGCAAGCTGCGGCTGCTGCTGTCTAAATGAAAATAGGTGGCTCTCAATCCTTCATGAAAATGAAGGTGCTAGCTACCTGCTCCCTCTTAAGTGAAGTATGTACAGTATATAAGTTGTAAATGCTATCCCAACTTGGCAAAGTTTTGAAAGGTTGCACCTTTTCAAAAGAGCTGGTACAAAGTTTACAATACTCATTATCATTTTTACATTCCAAACGTAAAAGAATTCAAATCTGGTGATCACTTCTAAATTATAGTAAATGCTATTGTATTAATTGCTGGGTCTGTTACTTAACTGTCTATCTGTGTTGTAGCTAAAGCAGATGGTACCAAGATGACACAAAGAATTCGAGTGGAGTCTCCTAAAGTGGATGCTGTCTTTGTTGGAACAGGAGATTTGTTCGCTGCTATGCTTTTGGCATGGACACATAAGCATCCAAACAATTTGAAGGTGTGGGAGAAGTTATTCGTCTCTCTGCAAGTTTAGACTATGTTTCTATTTTTTTTTTTTTAATTAGTTTTAATCTATGACCTTATTTAAAGACTCTCTTCTGGTTTGGCTTTTTTTCCTCACCTCAGAGGAAAAAAAGCAGAATTTCCCTTTTGCCAAAACATTTTAGCTTGTACAACTTTGGACAGTCACATTTCAATTACATGGATTTTGTAATTTTGCCAAATAAGATCTTCTCTCTAGAGAGAGAGAGAGACTGCATGCATGTTTGTAATTACATTTTTTTATCCTCACTTCATAATAAGCACTGAAAATAATTTATCAGGTCTATGTTTCTTTCCTTTAAGCACATAGAGTCTCGATACCTGTTTTGGGAGAATTAAGAGAGTCTAAAATTTTTTTTCCCAAACTCTATATTACATAGTTGTCATCCTGTTCGCATCTTGTCAGTCATGTTTGTCTCTTAATAGCAGTGTTTTTGAAATAATAATATTAAACTAGGCAGCTGAAATTTTACTAAAACCTGAATATATTATGTTAATGCAGGTGGCATGTGAAAAGACTGTGTCAGCCATGCAACATGTTCTGCAAAGGACCATTAAGAGTGCAAAAGGTAATTTATTCAAACCTTGTTCCCTTGTTCTGTCTGGATTTGCATCAGAAGAAACATTCAAAGAGCTTTCTGGGTTTCCTGACTAAAGGCAGCCCTCAGTGCAGAAGCAGCCAGAGAATTTACAGAAAGAGAGCTTGGTAGTCTTGCCAGTGCATGTTCCTTACTGTGTCCTCCAAGCCTATTTTTGACAACACCTGACTGAAGATGTCACTGTTCAGCTTGTAGTGGGACCACAGTCACGCTGACTGCGCTTGACTGCTTTGCAAAACAGTGGCGAAAGAACTTGAGGAAATGCTGAGTTTGACGTGCAAGAGAGCTTCTGTTTAGTGTAGCTCGCTCACTTTCCCTTTGAGTGCGTGTGTTTTGTATTGAGAGGTTTATCAACTAATAATAAACTGTTTGCTGTGTTGGCCGTGTGAGGAGCGATTTTTTTTCAGCTTCTCTCCCCTTGGAGTTCCCATGTCTTTCAATTCCTGAGGAGATCCAGATGGGATCTGTGGGTGCTTGGAGCATGTCTGTGTCACTTTCTAATAACAGCAGAGCCGTGTTTCTTTCCTGGAGAGAGGTGCAGAACAGGGGTGATAAGAAATCACAGGGCTGACCTGGAACTTCCACCTTGGAAGCGTTTAGCAGGGGGTAGTAAGGGAGACTGGGGAGGGGAGGAGCGTAGAAAAAATAGTGAGGTAACAGAACAATATAATTTGTTTCTTTTTATACTGCTGTTTTTAACGACATTCTGATGTCATCTTTCTAGCACAAGCCGGAGAAGGAAACAAACCAAACTCAGCCCAGCTGGAACTGAGAATGGTCCAAAGCAAAAAGGACATAGAAAACCCAGAGATCATAGTGAAAGCCACCGTGTTATAAAGGCTGTACGTCTCCAATAACGCACAATGTATTGATGTCCTCATTTCTTTCCTGTAAATTGTAATATTTGCCTTAGATCTGTGACAGAAACCTGACTTTCATGAAATAGTGCCCAGCATAGGCAGATATCCACTCTCAAACATATGTGCTGGCCTTGCTCAGTTTTAAAAACAAAACAGTTAATGTGCATTGAAGCATATTACCAGGTATCAAAATGGCTGTCAAATTCACTTAGTCTGTGTAATTACCCAGGGCAAGAGAGTACAATGTTCCTGCCTTGCCAAAGACTTTAGATGTGAATTTGCTAATGGAATGCTTGACTGACTGGAAAATATATTTCAGGATGGCATCTAGTGCCAATGGAGCTGGCTCCATGCTCCCTTTTCCTGGAGATATCTGGTTGCCTACTCTGGTATTCAGTATCTCAGCTGCTATGAAACTAAGCAGGGTTAGAACTACACACAAAGTTCTGGTTGTGTGTAGGAGTACTTTGAAGATGTTTGGCATTTAAGTACTCTGAAGTGACCTTGAGGTGTCATTCACGTTACTGATAACTGCTCCTGTTCCTTGTCTATGAACAGCTGCGCAGTTTCGGTTTTTGCAGGTACTGGCTGCTTATTTCTAACATCTGTGGGTGCCCACATGATTTTCTTCCAAAAGCTGCTGCGGAAACATCTTCATTAATAAGATAATATCTTTATTCAGTAGCACTGATTAGAAGTCTGTTGTTCTACCTCCGAGGCCAGGTTTGATTCTTTTAGTTTTTAACTTAGGACAAACATTCTGTAAGGACAAAAGAGAAAGCAACTCTTACCCTGAAAGCTGCCTACCCTAGTTTGTTCTGCATGGGTGGATGTATTTACAAACTACACAGGGCACTTCCACTTAACAATAGTGACCACTACTGGCAGGCTTATCCATGAAGCAATGTGGTAAAAGTAAAAGTTTTTAGTTTAGTAAGGTTTAGTAAGTTACATATGTTTACTGAATGCAGTGAAACATACAAAATTAATTTCCTCATAATTTCATAATGTAAGTCTCTGCAGCCTACACTGATTAGAGGTGACAGAATTGCATTATTATTAATGCATCTTTATTTCAAAATTCTGCTTCATAAGGCTTCAAAATGGGATTCTTAATTTCAGCATCCTATACATCACAGCCACATATTATACCAGTAGGGCAGATATGCTGACAAGTACTGACCACTTATACTTCCCTATGATTTCTTTATGGGACCGAGGTTCTTGCTTTTCCCAAGATGAGGTCTAATGTGTTGTTAAATCCAAATTCAGTTGATGAGCTTTATTTGTCTCAGATGTCATCGGGAGATTAAAATTGCGTTTCTACTTGCAGTGACATGAGGCAAATTTGCATTGGAGGAAAGGGCTGAGTTTTTCTTGATTACCTGAGTATGCTCAGGAAACTTACTCTTGGGCATCTCCCAGATACCTTTGCTGCATCTTCCTCATCACACCTGCCTAGCTGATAGTGTCACTTGCATAGCTTGGGAATCCCCAGAAGAGCTGGTTTGGAGATTGCTTTGGCCACTGAAGTCTTCACTTATCCTACCATTTTTGTGGATTTTCTGCCATTGTAAAAGTTAATTGGTTTCACCTAGTAGAAGAGTTAATTTATCCTTAAAGTGAATTTTTAGCGGAATAGATTTTTTTCATAGAGTAAGATTTCATAATTAATACATTTCTGAAATCCCTCATTTTCAGTATCTCTGAAGCAAATGACATTTAAGAGATGAACACGTTTTGCAGTAAATGTAAGAGGCAAACTTCAGGCTTTCGCTCTCAACAACTAACAATAATTTTATTTCCTCTCATGCATTTGGCATTAAAAATGAAAAAAAAAAATCATATGGCTTAAGAATTTTAAGGGAAAAAAAAACCCCAGAAATGACCTACAAAACATGACTACTGCCACAGATTTTAGTAACCACTGCCATGAAATAACTTTCTAGCAATAATAATTTTGGTGATGTGAAAGTTGCTAAAATTAGCAGTCAGTAACAGAGATGAGCTCATGGCTGATACCCAACATGTGAAAAGACATGAACTATCTTAACAGTGTCTCTAAATATCTGATGGGAAGCAATGAAGAAGGAGCCAGGCACTTCTCAGTGGTGCCCAGTGAAGGGATAACAGGCAACAGGCACAAATTGAAAGACAGGAAATTCTACTTAAATGTTAAAAAAATATAATTCACTGTGAGGGTGATCAAACGCTGGCACAGGTTGCCCAGAGAGGTTGTGGAGTCTCCATCCTTGGAGATATTCAGAACCTGACTGAACATGGCCCTGAGCAACCTGCTGTACTTGACCCTGCTTGCATAGTGGGGTTGGACTAGACGGTCTCCAGAGGTCCCTCCCAACCTCAACCATTCTGTGAAGTACAACGAATTGCCTTTCTTTGCAGTGCTGTATTTTTAAATTGATGCAAATATTTTTTTTCTTCCTGAGACACAAACTTCCAGATAGGCTCGGAAATAGCTGAATATTAATAATTTGCCCCCTTTTTAGATAAACTTCTTTTTGCTTGGGTAGTTGTACCAGGAATACAGTTGCCTTTTTTGAGATAGTTGCTTTCAGCAAAGATATTTAAATACTGTAGCTGGTGATGCATTTCAACAGTTGAACACAAAAGGATTTTTACTGTTTCTAGCATTGGTTAAAGAAGTGTTGCATGCCATATTCCAAACATAACTACGACTTCATTTATCTTTTAAAATTAAACTTTTTCACATGGAAGCGTATAATCTGTACCATCCTCTTGGGAAGAAGGGATCAACATACTGAACTTCCCTGCCTGTACATATCACGGTCGACTTTGCGGCATTATGCTTGACACCCTCACCCAGCTGTGTGCAGTTTTGCAGTTCCTGTGGGTCACATACAGAAATCTTCAGATGGCCAAGCTTTGAGACCTCTGCTGTGTCCCTCAGATTGCCAGGGATTAGATGAATCCCAGGAGCAGTTCACATGCAGTAAATGACATTTGATTTCTATGGTTCCATGGCTCCAGCATAGGTCTCAGCTGGGTCTGGAAGTGGCTCCTGGTGCACTGTCTGCTGTAGCCAGGGCTGTGGATTGCCCAGCACCCCCTGCACCAGCATTAGCTTCATTGCCAGTCACGTAACACGGCCTGGCTTGGGAGCTGCATGGGGCTGAATTGAGAGCCATATGGTGGCCATCCCTGCACTAGCGCGGTGCAAAATTGAGGTTCTTCAGTTCTTCACATCAGGGGATCAACAGGAGAGCAAAGCTTAAAATTGGCCTTTTAATTTTTTTTTTAAGGAGCAATAAGTATGCACTGTCAAAATTTGCTGTCAGAGAAACCCTACCTGTTGCAAGCATGTACTACAGAAAAGCCCTTTTAGTAAGTGTGAGACAGTACAATTTTTTTTGCCACTAAAAAAAATAGATTTTCACAAGGGAGTTGAGAGAAAGGCAAGGGCTGGTTTTCTCTGAAATAAAGCAGCTTGGAATTTAGGAAACGTAAAGCTATTTTGCAAACAAGGTTTTATCTGTAAACCATAATAAACCGTGATCTTGCCATAAAAGAGAAAGGGATATGTTTGTTGGAGCAGCTTATACCTGTCAGGTGTGATCTTTTCCCAGTGCTTCAAAGAATGGATCAGTTCAGTAATTCACACCTTCCTTCGAATCTGTGACATATCCATGTTAAAAAAAAGGATAATGATACTAACGTGCTCAATTTGCAGAAGTTCATATTTTGCAGTAGCTGGATTCTGTAGCGATGGGCTGCTAGCTTCTTCTGCTTAAGTCCCTGGGAGTTGCTCATGTGATACCTGCTTTAGACTCCCACTGACCTGATCTACATTAGGTCAGGTTTATGTCTTCAGTGAAGAATTGGGCTTAACATCTCTTGTCCGAAACAAACATCACAAATTATCTGTACATATATTCTGTAGCTAACGTTTTGTAGTCACAACAGGCTAACAGGTATTTTTAAATGTCAAGGTATACATACTTAATACTTGGATGCATTTTTATTTGTTCAGAGTTACACAGTGCTTTTTCATAATGTTTGCAGAACAAAATTCAAAGACTCGGCACAGTTCTATCCAGTCTTTTATTCCCTCCTCTCTTCCTGCATATAATATCTGTATCTATTTTGAGTTTCTGCTTTCTTTCTGGTGCAGCTGGAGAGTGTCTCAGTATTAGACAGCTGCCCACTATTTATTTAAGGGCTTGGAGGAGACTTATCAGTGTTGTCTGATCCACTTGCAGATCCTTACGTAAAGAAGAATGGTTAGCCTAAACTAGTTTAGGTCCCAACTGATTACAGAAGAACAAGCACTTTAGCCCAGAGAGGGAGTCAGTAACTAATGGATAATCTTCCATGACCGTCCTAACAGCACGAAAGGTGTCTGTAACCCACCAGTCCAGCATTCACCAGTTAGGGACTGCTAACTTCACTGCCACGTGTACTCCCATGTGTACATATGAAGTTACCAGTGAAGGACACTTCTAGTGCTGAAGTATATGTACGGATGGGAGCGGTGAATGCTTTGTGTTTGTGTCCAGTCGACTTCCCAACCATTCTTTCTTTTTGCTTACTGGAAGTAATTTGTGTTGGATCCCTTTTTTCTGGAATGAACTTTGCAGTGTATGTGGTCAGCCATTTTGATTACTGCAAGTGCACTCATTTGCAGAGCCACCGTGCAAGAGACACCAAAAGTTGTTTACAAACAATCTACTCTATTCTGGGCCCGGATTAGTCTCTACATGCTTAAAATTCCCATGTACCTCTTTGGGAGACATGCATAAAGACATTGTGCTAAAATCAATGGTATTCACGCTCAATATAAACATTTAAGAAATCTGCAGTATGAATTGTTAATGTTTGTTTGCTGATTTTTATCATAAGCAAGAGAAATCTATAATCAATGTGTTACACAAAAGAATCAGAGGTCCAAGGCTTCCAGCTACTCATACTGCCTTTTTGAGAATCTTAACTGTGTCTTGATTGGATGATGTTAATTTGTTGTCTGAGACTGTTATGGTGATTGTATTGATTTATTTTATTTTAAAATATGTGGCAAGGAAGATTGTAATAAAAGCATCTACATTTAATATACCATGCACACACAAATTGTTAGATCCTATTTTTGAATATGTTAATCATTTCAGAATTAAACAGAAGAACAGTTTGATAGTCTTGCTGAATAAAGTGGATGTAATTAAAGGTTTCCTTAGTTATATCCTAGTATAGAGAAAGGGTAGTTAATGGAAGATGGCACATTTGTGTACTGTAATCATCTCATTGTAAGGTAGTAGGTATGTGGAAGTGAGTAACATCCTTGTTGTCTTAAATTTTTTTTTTTTTTAAAAAGTTTCATGGGAAGACATCTGCTGGCATTCTGCACCGCTGCTTTTGTATGCCTTTTACTTGCATGTGTAGGACCTCTCTGTGTTTCTTTATTCCTGCATACAAGGTGAGAAGAGGGGCTTGGAATAAGAACCACAACTCATTTTGAGGTCTGTTTCTTGTGCAGTGTTTAGCTGCACTCCCCTTCACAGAGTAATTTTTTTCTTACTGTGTAGGTTATAGCATACAAGACTATACAGTAGGAAACAATTGTTCCTGCATGTCAGAATAAGTGCTTCTGTCAGCACTCTACAGTGTCCCTGCTGTGGGAGTGTTTTGCAAGAGGAAGAGAGCAGGTATCTGGTTTAATGAGAGCACTGGTTATTGGAGCAGGTGCTATGTCATTATGCTTATGCCCACTGGAGAAATCTGGCTTATATTAATACTAAAGAAAACCACCTCTCCTGAGTAAAGGTCCTTGCCCATTTAAAGAGTACTTTTAGAAGCTGAGATGTGTTACAAATTTTGGTCACTCTGAAACCAAAATATTGCTTCATAAATGGAAACAATGCCTTCTTTCACATCCCATTGCAGCCTTATTGGCTCATTGACTAGTCATTCAACATTACCACATTATCACAGGATAAGGTTATTCAGAGAGCTGTTCTTCATGAAAGACATTTGCTTCTGGTAAGTGAGAGCCTACTGCTGAACATTTTTGTAGCTTTCTAAAACATGTCCGTTAAAGACACATACCAGCCATGGAAACTAAGCTTTGAGGTGTTCAATCACAGCCCTGAAAATAGCTCTTCTCTTTTAAATGAATAAAGCAGCAAATTGATACATGCATGCAGAAGCAGACGTAAGGTAAATCCATGAAGTTCAGTCAGAAACCGTGGAGGAGTGTGCCCCAAGTGCCCGGTGAAGGGCGTTGAATGCAGAATGCAAGGGAGCTGCTATTGTCAGCACACTTTTTCAGGAGAGCCCAAGCTAGTTCCCACATTTTCCAGAAGACAAGAATGGGGTTTGGCATTCAACAGCCTAGGAAAGCTCCTGTCTGCTTCACCAGGAAACGAGTGCCAGCTGACAGCCCCAGCACCACCAGCCACTGGTTTGGTGCTTTTACTGTTCCAGCAGCAATGGACCTCGAGGCAAATGGGATGCTCCCGAGTATGCTCCTAAATAAGCATGCATTCCTGACTTAGTGCCTCCACAGTGCAAATAGTAATAAATCCACAATTTGCAGAGCAGTGAATAAGGCAGCACATCATTGCTGAGATAGAGAAAACCAGCAATATGAGAAGGCTGTGCCGTATGTTACCACTGAAATCACATGTACTCCTTGCCTATTGCCCTTGTGGTTGCATTGCTGTTTAGAAAAATCTGTGTGTAGAACAGTGTAATATATGTACTCTGTGTGTATGTATATTGAAGCTTTATTTGCAATGTGGTGGGGGTGGGAAACAAAATTTGGGGGCTGGCTGTGTAGGCCTTCAGGATGTGAGCAGAAGGTCTTAAAGAATTATATTTTTATAGGTCGTACTGAAGCTTTGGGTCCCAGCCACATGTAGCCTTTTCTTCCAGAAAAGTAAAATGGTTGGGAGAGAGAGTCAGGTGGCTGTAATATAGTAGGAATAGTACAACCCCACCAGCCCTGGACAAACTGAGTAACTTAATAAAAGATGCCTTTTTAAGTAATATTTTTTTAGTGCTGAATTGTTAAACAAAGAAATATTTACGAGCAAACTTTCTATGTACTTAAAGTTTGTGTGGTGCTTTGTACTGACTAGGTGGACCTGTTATATGTTTACATATCTTAATGATTGTCCTCGAGGTGTATGTAGTAATTCAGTGACTTTTATGCCAGAAAAATAATGAAGTTCTGTTTAATAGCAAATGATTTAATTTCTAATGAAATTGTAGGCTTTTGTAGGGTGTTTGTGTTTTTCTGGTTGGCGGTTATAAGCTGTATTCTTTCTGCAGTAAGGCTTGTATGCTTGATTGTAGAGAGAGGCAATAGGATGGTAGATATCATTGTTTAAAAAGAAAACCCTAAATATTGCTACCTTACCCATTATAAAATCAGGTAAGTTGTGGCATAAGCCTGAAGTTTAGGTTTTGCATTGGAATAAAATATCAAATACATCTAGGACAGGTTAAAAATAGGTGAAGGATTTGTTTATTTAATTAAATAAGACTGGGGGATCTTACAAGTGCTTAATAACAACATAGAAACGGACAAGCCAGGAGGCTGGAGCAAAACTAGCTCGTTCACGTTTTATTAACCTGGCCAAGCTAACTTCATAGCTTGTGCTGAATGCATGCAACAGACAGATGAGTAGGCTAAATGGGAGAAAGTAAGGATTTTTTTTCCATGTAGTTTGTTAGTTGTAATAATTTGAAGAATTTTAGTAGGATGATCTGAATTTAAATTCAACATTGGCTTTCAGAAGAGTTGAGTTACTAATAAAATCCCATTTGGTCAAAAGGCAAGCTGTTAGCATGTTTGAAAATCAGAGCATGATCTTTCATCTTGCTATACTTACTTGAGTCTCCGTCTCTTACGGCTGGGAGACCGGGGCTAAAGCACAACCGACCGTATACATTTTTTTTTTTGGTTGTCATTTGGGGGCTTTCTAGAAAGTGCAAGGTTCTGCAACATAAATCAGTTCGCGACGCATGGCCCTCCACTGAATGTTGTGCTCCTACTGCAACAGTTGGGGATCTGGAAAAACTGAGCATCATTTATGATGTCTCTTTTAAGAAACATGGCAGCATCCTCACCACACTTCTGAATAAATCACTATTGCAAAAAGTAGAGGAGAATTTATCAGAAGCTTTTCTCTCAAGAGTTCCTAAGTTCTGGATATGTTAAAAGAGAAGGACTTCTGCTTTGCTGAGTTAGCAAGAAAAATATCACTGAGATTAATAATGCATTGTTGAGGAGAGAAGCTACGGAAGGGAACAGCTATGTTTTGCATGCTTTGCTGTGCCTGGCTTTTCCTCCCCTGGGAATCTGTGGGTGCGATATACCCATGGTGGTGGCAGAGTGACTGTTTTGCCTGCACCCTCCCTTGGGGGAAATGCGGAGGAGTTACTCTGAGCAAGTGAGAGATGAGGTCTGTGTGAAGTTGTTGGGCTGTTCATTTTGAAGTGCTGTACCAAAGCTCTGGTTTAGCACAACTCTATGCACTTCAACGTGCGTGACGAACAGCACACTGCTTTCCTGGCTGCGGTGTAAGGCAGCAGGGTATTAATTCTCCTCCCTGTTTTAGGAACCTAGTTTAGCCACGTAATTTCCCTAGACTTCATCTATAGGCCATGGAGAACAAGAGACTCTAAAAAAGTGAATTATTCAGGTGATTTAGGCTAGGCTCTTGTTCTTTGGAAAAGAAAGGTAGAGAATTATCAGCTGCTATGATAGATCTAACATGTCCAGCTCCGTTACACCGTAAAACTGCACCCTAACCCTCCTCTCCCATCACTTGTGCTGGCCCTGGTACTTGCCTGTCCCCATAATGAGTGAAGTGAAGGAGCTAAAACCGATGGGGAATTTATCCAGCCAAAACCCCATAAATTTTAATCTCCTTTATTTCCCTTAACCTTCTCATCCTGGGAACAGATAAGCGCTTGTGCTGCTGCTAGGGAGGGGTTGGGAAGATGCAGCTGGACAAAATGGGGGAGAATGGGGTTGCCTCTTTTGCTAGCAATGAGATGCTGGGCAAGCAGAACCTAATTGCAAAGCTGCACCGTTAGTGGTGAAGAAAAGAAGTCTTTGTCAGCTAAGTACTTGAAAGAAGAGCTGCAGATTTAGTAATCCGAGTTTGGTGGTCTCAATGCAGCCCATCCCCTGTATCGCAAAAACATTATAGTACTAAAAAATTTTGTGTGACCTTTCTTAATGATCTATATGATGCTTGTGCCTGGCAGAGTAGAAAATAGCATAGAATAAAGCAGTTATCTAACTAAGGAACATAGTAGGAAGATCCAGGTGGAGAAAGTTTCAAGTCCACTTTCACAGTACTTGCACGGTGTGAGAATTGTCCAGGTCTGGCTCTTTTCTGTCCTGTCCCCTTTAAGTAAGAAAGAAATCACATAAATATGTAAGTAAGTAAGTAAATAAATAAGGGAAGTTACTTGGGAATTTAAGTGGCATTAGTATTTATTTTTGCCTACAGATTTTTAAATCTTGCCACACCAAAGGTCTCTAGTTCATAAGGGATTTTCAGAAGATGCCGTGCCAAGCAATGTGATAGAGCCCGTCACAGCTGGCTTGGAGCACAGCATGGTTCTTGTGATACGCCTGTGACAAATGGTGTTGGGATACCACCTGCAGACAGGTACTCCTGTCCTGTGGCCTGCATTTAGTACAGCACATGTATTCACATGCCTAATATGCGCTATATGTGAATATGTGCCTTGCTAGGGAAGAAAACTGTAGCGCTTGTTGCTGGAGATGCAATGATGGAACGAAACGCTGAAGAATTTAGCACCATCCCGTGATCTTGTCATTTGCTGTTACTGATCGTTAGTGCAATGTATCCCCTTCAGTATTGTTTTCTTTCTGGAAGATGGGAGGGTGAGAGCCTATATGCCATTTTAATATGCTTTTAGCTGGCTGAATGGGAAGTACAAATCAAGATTGTTAAAAATGGAGGGGAGGGATAGCTGTGAATTTGCCTAAGATCTAAGTGAGTAGAGAAAATTTGAGATTTGTCTCTAATTCAGAAATAATTCGGTATTGACCAAATGAGTGCTATGTCTTCAATGGGGAGTAGCATCTGGAAGAGGCCAATATTTAGGGTTTTTGCCCAAAGCACATTTAGTCCTGCTCTACTGTTTCGTGAAAATGCCCAGTGCAGATGCCACCAGAGCCTCATCTTGTGGAGTAATGCTGTAATAAAGAATGTGGTTTTTCTTGTGAAAGTCTTAACCTCTTCTTATGAAAACAACACACAACTCGGTATTTTCATGGTGTATAAGTGAAATGTAATTTTTTTTTTTTTCAATAAAATACATTTCCTTTCCTAAATGTTGGGGTTTGGGTTTTTTTTTTCCCCTTGGTGATGTTTCTCTTTCCCCAGATAAGTGGGAGTGCCCAGCTTTACCGGAGATGGTAACTGTGGGATTTGCATGCTGGCATTCGCCCCCCTCTCACAAATGCCTCCTGTGAGTTACCCTGAGCTGAGCTTTGTGCCCATCGTGCTGTATGTTACCTTTCTGCTTGCCTTCCACCTCTGGGAGCTGCAGCTCGGAGCCGTGGCCTCTGCAGCTGGTCGGCCAGAGCTTTCCTCCCAGGAATCCTGCACAAGGAAATGTCACTCCCCGATGCAGTGCCCTGCTATTAACTGCCAATTACCCCCCAGTTCCTGCAGCTCTGGGTAATTTCAAATAATTATTGTGAAGAATGCCTAAAACCCAGAAGGAAAGTATTTAATCCTGCTTGTGCTGGGACATTTCAAAACCTCACTGTGAGGAATAAGGTTAGGTAAAACACGCTGGATTCCTCAGGGATTTGAGGTATTTAAATAGCCTCTGTTTGCAGTTATTGAGGTTTCACTGGTTGTAAATGATGTGGTAAGAATGGACAGTAAGTCTCAGGCCAGCGTCAGAAGGGGGACGAGCTGGCTGCTGCTAGGTTAGGTCTCCTGAATGGTCTCCTGAACAGCAGGCCAAGAGGAGAGGTATGACGACACCTACACCCTTTCCTGATCCTGTCTTGTGAGCCTTGATTTTTTCAGTTTTGTTTACATGGCTAATCCAGACACTTTGTGAATGCTAATCTCGGGTGTAGCTGTGCTCTTCAATGATCAAGGTGTCTACCTGCTAATGATCTCACTACATCATCACAGGAGAGAACAAAGAATAGAATAGAATAGACTATTTCAGTTGGAAGGGACCTACAACAATCATCTAGTCAACTGCCTGACCAATTCAAGGCTGACCAAGTTAAAGCATGTTAAGGGCATTGTCTAAATGCCTCTTAAACACTGACAGGCTTGGGGCATCAACCACCTCCCTAGGAAGCCTGTTCCAGTGTTTGACCACCCTCTCGGTAAAGAAATGCTGTTTAGTGTCCCATCTAAACCTCCCCTGGTGCAGCTTTGAACTGTTCCCTCACGTCCTGTCGCTGGATACCAGGGAAGGAGCTCAGCACCTCCCTCTCCACTTCCCCTCCTCAGGAAGCTGTAGAGAGCAGTGAGGTCACCCCTCAGCCTCCTTTTCTGCAAACTAGACAAGTCCAAAGTCCCTAGCCGCTCCTCACAGGACATTCCTTCCAGCCCTGTCACCAGCTTTGTTGCCCTCCTCTGGATGCATTCAAGGACCTTCACATCCTTCTTAAATTGTGGGGCCCAGAACTGCACACAGTACTCCAGGTGAGGCCACACCAACGCTGAATAGAGAGGGATAATCACCTCTTTTGACCGGCTGGTTATGCTGTGTTTGATGCACCCCAGGATGGGGTTTTCCCTCTTGGCTGCCAGGGCACACTGCTGACTCATCTCCAACCTGCTGTCAACCAGCACCCCCAGATCCCTTTCTGCAGGGCTGCCCTCCAGCCACTCCTCTCCCCATTTATGCTTGTGCCTGGCGTTACTCTGTCCGAGGTGCAGGATCCGGCATTTGGACTTGTTAAATCTCATCCCATTAACCATAGCCCAATGCTCCAGTCTATCTAGATCCCTCTACAAGGCCTCCTGTCTCTCAAGAGAGTCAACAGCACCTCCCAGCTTGGTATCATCAGCAAACTTGCTAATGGTGCATTCAACTTCTGCATCCACATCATTGATAAATATATTGAACAGCGCTGGCCCTAGAACACCGCTGAGGAACTGAACTAAATACATTGAACAGAACTGGCCCTGAGGAACGCCGCTGGTGACCGGTCGCCAGCCAGATGTAGCCCCATTCACTGCAACCCTTTGAGCTCTGCCCTTCAGCCAGTTCTTCACCCAGCGCACCGTGAACCCGCTCATCGCACAGTTGGACAACTTGCCCAGAAGGATGCTGTGAGGGACAGTGTCAAAAGCCTTACTAAAATCCAGAAAAACTACACCCACCGCCTTCCCTTCACCCACTAGGCGGGCAACCTTGTCATAGAAGGATATCAAATTAAACAGGACTTTCCCTTTGTGACCCCATGCTGACTGTGCCTGATGATTGCATTATTCTTTAAATGCCTTTCAGTCGTACCCAGTATAATCTTCTCCACAATTTTTCCAGGAACTGAGGTTAGACTAACAGGTCCGCAGTTCCCTGGGCCTTCCCTCACGCCCTTTTTGTAGATTGGAACAACGGTGGCTAGCTTCCAGTCAGCAGGGACCTCCCCAGACTCCCAAGACCTTTGGTAGATGATCGAGAGGGGTCCTGCCGTAACAGCCGCTAGCTCCTTCAGTACTCTGGGATGAATCCCATCAGGGCCCATGGACTTGTGAACATTCAGCTGATACAGCTGGTCCCTTACAATTTCAGTGTCCACAAATGGAAAGTCACTGTTCCTGCACTCATAGTCCTCCGACGCAGGGGACCAGGCAGCCCACAGTCTATTGATAATATTAAAGACTGAGGGAAAAAAAAACCTGAATGCCTCCGCTTTTTCTTCATCCCTATTAGTCAGATGACCATCTTCTACAAGTATCAGTCCAATGTTTTCTTTAGACCTCCTCTTGCTATTAATGGACTTTAAAAAGCCCTTCTGTTATCTGAAGCAACAGTGGCCAGTTTCAACTCTAATTGAGCTTTGGCCTTTCATGTCTTCTCCCTGCATATACGAACCACAGCTCTGCAATCTTCCTGCGAAGCCTGACCTCACTTCCAGACATCATACAATTTCTTTTTCCTCTTGACCTGCACGAGGAGTTCCCTGTCCAGCCAAGCCGGTCTTCTGCCCCTCTTGCTTGACTTAGGACACAGTGGACTTGCCTGCTCCTGTGCTTCTAAAAGGCAGTTCTTAAAGACTGACCAGCACTTGTAGACTCCTAAGCCCTCAAAAAGCAGAGTCTGAGGGTACTCTGCTATATAGCTCCCTGAATAGCTTAAAGCTTGCGCTCCTGAAGTCCGGGGTAGCAACTCTGCTGTCCTTTTTTCTCATTACACTGAAAATTTTAAACCCAACCATTTCATGATCACTGTGGCCAAGACAGCCACCTACCTTCACATCCCCCCTGAGTCCTTCTCTATCCACAGATAGCAAGACTAGGAGGGCATCTTTTCTAGTTGGCTCACTGGGTATCTGTGACAAGAAGTTATCTCCTACAAGCTTCAAGAATTTCCAAGACCTGCTTGTCTCAGCAGTATGATATTCCCAGCTGATGTCTGGGAAGTTGAAATCTCCCGTAAGGACAAGGGCTACTGATCCAGAAATTTCTCCTAATTGCCTACAGAATAACCCATCAGTGCTTACATCCTGGCTGGGCAATCAGTAGTAGACACCCACTACAACATCTCCTTTTTTTCCATCCCCCTAATCCTCACCCAGACGCTCTCAACCACATCATCACTAACTGTAAGGGCTGTACAATCGAGCCTCTCCCTTATGTATAGTGCAACACCTCCACCTCACCTGCCCTGCCTGTCCCTTCTGAACAGCCTGTAGCCCTCCATTCCAGCACTCCAATCGTGGGACTCGTTCCAGCAAGTCTCACTAATACCAATGATATCGTAGCTCTGGGAGCTGACCAACGCTTCCAGTTCATCCTGTTTGTTTCTCATACTGCTCATACTTCTTTCTGATACTTCTCATACTTCTCATACATACGTATTAGAAAGTCGCTTTCTATGTGTTCATCGGGGATACTATCATCAGCCTAACCCACCCAGAAAATTTCAACCTTCCTAACCCCAGGGTCCTCCTGAAATGCTCCCTCTCCAAAGCAGGTGCTGCCCCTGCAGGCACTGCTGTCACCGCTGCATGACAGCGCAGTGACAGTGCCCTTCTCTACCAGCCCACGCTCCAGCCTGTGCCTGATTTATGGCAGCAGGCTGTCACCACAGCCTTTGGAAGAGATATGTGCTGAGCCAGCCTGGCTGGCTTCTCCAGCTGACGGCTGGAGTGAGTGCGGAGGGGAAGGGAGCACGGCCCAATTTCCCCTGGCAGCTGTTGGCTCTGGGGAACGGAGACAGGGAACTGGGGGAAGGGGCTGAAAAGGCTATTTAAAGGTTTTAGGGGAAAGAGATGAGGCTGCTGTCCTCTTCATAGCCCTGTTGCCCTCAAAGATGGGCCACCACACCACCTGGGGCTCTTGCCTGTCATGAGCAGCAGCCCTTTCATATTTTTCTTGTCCTTCTTTGCAATTTGCTTAGGAGAAGAATTGGAGCACGTGCAAAGTAAGGAGAGACTTCGGAAGAGTGGTACCTCCTCCTGGGGAAGTCGAGCAGAGCCTCCAGCGGGTCCCTCTGCAGCAGTGGGGGCTGCCACGTGCTCTCTCCATCGCCCAGTCCCACCTGCCCCCCATGCCAGCAATACGATCTGGGGGTTCCGTGGGAGCATGCCAGCCTCCGGGGGATCTGTGTGGCCGACGCGAGACACACAGCTCTCACGTGTCCCGAAAAAGAGAGAGTCTTCTGAAAAAAGGAGCATCTCATACATGCGCAGAAGGTGACCAGGGCAGCCAAGTCTTTCCCTGAGCCAGCCGGCAGCCCAGAAAGCTGATAGTCGGGTGACAAATGCTGTTCTTGCTGCCTCCTTTGCTGGTTTGAATGCTGCCGTCATGGCGTAGAGACTGAGCCATCGCATTGCTCATCATCTGAGTGGTCTGAAGAGCGAGGAGGCAGTGAAGCTGGCAGGACACGGGAGCTGTGACAGGACCAGGCAACGAGGGGGAACAAAATGAAAGGAGGAAAAGACATAGGAGGTAGGTGCGACTCCGGGGAGTATTTCTGGATGTAACTAACTCAGCTTCTGAACAGGGAGTTTAACTGCCACAGAAAGGCCATGTTCTGCCTTTGAGCCCCGCTCATCCTATTTGTGCCCCAGGAGCGCTGCTGCGGATGAAAGGAGCCGGAGCCCTCACATTCCTGTCCCAGCCATGGACCGCAGCTGCCCAAAACTGAGCCCTCTCCACGGAGCAGGCTGGTTAGCCCTGTCATAGAAATATGGTAGATTTTTTTTTTTTTCCCTGTTTTCCTCTGGTGAGTAAGGTTAGTTTCAAACACAGCAGAAGATCGTTGCAGGCCACATAACCAAGAGGAATTTTAAGGAACTAATAAAAGCTGCCACCACCACCTCCACACCCCCTCACCCCCCTTTTCTTCTGAAGACTAGCTTGAATAAGAAAAGGTGTGTGAAAAAATGAACAGAAGGGTAATACACAGCATTGGCAGCCTTTTGAATTGAGCTGAATCATGACTCAAGTCCGGTGAATGGCTTCAGGAGGGCTGGAAAGCCATGGCACTATTCATAATGCTCGTTACCTGCACCTGCTAAGACAAAAGCAATTAAATCTCCAGCTTTCAGCAATACCTTAACTGCAGGGAAGCCGGGGAAGAATTTAACGCTCCCCTTCACTGGTACCCAGCATCCAGCATTTCATGGCTGGGTCCCAGGTGCTGAGGGTGATGATACGGCACTAACCCACTTGGGTATCTTCAGCCTGGGCTCCTACAGCTGGGGTTTTTAAGCTGTGCTGTTCATCCAGCAAGCCTGCTTGAGTGCAAAAAAACATTATTAATGCTAGTAAAGGTTAAGTTTTGTGTTTAATATTTAAATGAAGTTTTGCTAAATTAGTACTACAAAAGAACAAGTGCCCTTGCCAGTAAGAGCAAGCATGCCAAAATAATCTAAGGCCCACTTTTAGACGTCACTGATGTTAATCCATGGAATTGAATAATTCTCGAGACTTTGGCTTTTTTACCCCACTGCCACAATTCATGCTCTTGCAGCTTCTGAGCAAGCAGCTGGTTCAGCAGCACTGGCTGCAACAGGCTGTACATTCCTCAGAGGGGTCGGGGTGGCGTGGGCAGCGAGAGATGAGGTTTTCAGGTGTCATGGTTTAATCCCAGCCAACAACCAAGCACCACACAGCTGCTCGCTCACTCCCCCCCTGCTGGGATGGGGGAGAAAATCAGAAGAGTAAAAGTGAGAAAACTCGTGGGTTCACATAAAGACAGTTTAATAAGTAAAGCAAAAGCCATGCACGCAAGCAAAGCAAAACCAGGAATTCATTCACTCCTTCCCATTGGCAGGCAGGTGTTCAGCCATCTCCAGGAAAGCAGGGCTCCATCACGGTTACTTGGGAAGACAAACACCATCGCTCCAAACATCCCCCCCTTCCTTCTTCTTCCCCCAGCTGTATATGCTGAGCATGACGCCATATGGTGTGGGATATCCCTTTGGTCAGTTGGGGTCAGCTGTCCCAGCCGTGTCCCCTCCCAGCTCCTTGTGCACCCCCAGCCCACTCGCTGGTGGGGCGGTGTGAGAAGCAGGAAAGGCCTTGGCTCTGTGTAAGCACTGCTCAGCAGTAACAAAAACATCCCTGTGTGATCAACACTGTTTTCAGCACAAATCCAAAACGTAGCCCCGTACCAGCTGCTGTGAAGAAAATTAACTCTATCTCAGCATATTTTTTACGTGCACTACAGGGAAGTGGTGAATCTTCCAAGTGCTCTGCTAGTTAAATGCATATGGTTCAAAGCAGCTGAGGATGCAGCTACACAGCAGCAAAGGTGGATCCAGTGCAAGGCTGCTGTGGCCCCACCGACTCCTGCCCCTCACCCCCAGAGCCCTGCCTTCTGCTGGCAAGGAAGCCCATGGTGAGCTGTTTCAAGGAGCTGATTCTGCTGGAAACCACAACTAGCAAAAAATGGGATTGCTTTTCAGCTGGAAAAGTTCCCTGAGCCGCCATGCTGCCAGGAGCAGTGCAGGCACGAAAGGGCAGGGGCAAGGGGGTGGAAGGAGAGCAAGGAGGGACTGACCGCAGCGTCCTGGCACTGTTGGGGACTGACACATCACACCAGGTGCCCCAGGCTTCAGCCAGAGCGGTGCCGCTGAGCTGTGCAACCTGCTACCTGACCTCATGCCAGAGCCCTCTCCTGGCTTTCACTCACCAAAGACCCTTCCCCACCTCCTTGCTCCCTTCATCACTGGGGCTGAAACCAACCCACACAGACGAGCAGCACATGTAAGAATGGGCACCTAGATGTGATGTACTTTGAAGTTGGAAGATTTATCAGAAACCGCCCTCCCACCAGGAGGAGAGAGATATGTTTGTTTATTACAGCCAAAATAGTCAGCATGGCTACAAAGGTCTTTAAACAAATCCATCACAGAAATTTAAGAAATTGCTTGGGACCTTATCCTCAAAGGGTCTCCGAGAGGCTTGTTTTCCGCCTCTGGAGCAAGCTGAGGAGCTGTCACGCACTCTCCAGGGAGGTGCCCAGGAGGACACTCAGCAGAGAGCCTGTCTCTCACCCTCCAGCTGCTTGTGGGGTACGAGCCAGAGCTTCTTCAAAGAAGTCCTTCCCCCAGCCCAGCCTTAGCAACAGGGAGTCTGCCCCGAGCTCCCCAAAGCAGCTAGCATTTCTCGGGCTGTGCCCAAGCAGGGTCACCTGCTCACCTGAGACTCAGGTGGAAAAAGACTATTCTCAACACCTGGCTGAGTCCTTGACAAGTCATTAGCTTGCTGGGAGCCCTTGGGCTAGGGGGACGTCAACTCTCAGCATAAAGGCTCTTTCTGCAGTAAACCTGGCATTTCTGTAAAGACAGATAGTGAGACCCTCGCTTTGTACAGGCAGATAAATGGGGTTAAGTGGGTTGTTCCTGCCTTTCCCTTGCGACCAGGGACATGGTGATTTTTGGGGTGACCCTGGATGAGGGAGGTGACTTGTACCCCAGGCCCTGCCTTTGGGGAATATTGTGAGAGAGCCTGGGTGGAGCTGGCTTACCCCCGTGCTCCCCAGGGACCTTTTTATTGCCTGTTAAATGGCTTCCTGCAGAGCAGAGTAAGGCATGAAATAATAATGATGCAATAGCTGAGAAATGATGCAGCTGCTGATTTATTAGCTAAGTAGGAAATGTTTGACTTCTTAACTTTTGTCATGGCAAAGTGCTCTGGTGGTTGCCAAACCTGGGTTAACCAGCCCTTGCAAGGCACCCAGCAGGCAAATGGATTCCCTGGTTTGGTCCCGGTGCCCCAGGGAGAGCCTGGAGAGCTTCTCCCTCTCTGCCTCCCCCTTCTCAGAGACCCCCGAGAGTCCCCCTAATACAGGGATGCTCAGCACTGGCCCTCCCTGGGGCGAGGGGTGCTCCTCATTGCCTGAGATGGAGGGCTGTGGATAACCCCAAGAGGTGCCTACCCGGAAACCCAGAGTTGTTGGAGATGTGTGGGAATAACCTTTTGAAACAGGGGCATGGTGCACTGGAAATATAAAAGAAAATCTCCACAGTGTTATCCAGGCAAAAATGCAATGGAGGGGGAAAAAAAAAAAAAAAAAAAAAGGCAGTTTTAAAAGAAAAAAAAGTCTGAGCTTTGTTTCCAAGTGTTCAAAAGAAAATTACCTTTATTGTGGTGTATTTAATGGCTTTGGAAAATGTAGCAGAGGAGTTAGTTTGCATTTTCCTGGTCTGTCATGGTAGCGCTGCACTTGCACCCGGGCTGGAAATACCTTGGTCATGCTGCAGAGTGAAGGCAGCTTGGTCAGGCTCGGTGCTTGGTGGCAGTGCTGCCTTCACTCGCCTCTGAGCAGCCCTGCTGGGCAACTCTTCCTAAGTGAGGTGGGGACGGTGGGGTTTTTCCCTCCATGGTAAAAATGGTATGTCCAGGTCATTCCCACCTACCCCAGGCCATCCCCACCTACCCTTTCTCTCCTCCCTCCCAAAGTCTCACAAAAGCATGGTACTTGAACTGAAGCTGGTGAGTGTTCCCCTGAGAAGATAATGACTCTTCCCTGCCATAAAGCTGAGCACGTATGTAAGTGTGTCTGCAGGGTCTGCGTCTTAGCTGAGCCTGGCATGGGAGCATGGACCTGCCAGCAACTTTCAGAGGAGCAAGGATTTTAAAGCTTCCTCATAAAGGAAACCTGCATTTTAAACCTTTTATTTATTTATTTATAAGTGACAGGTACTTATTTGATGTTTACTGGTAACGACTAATTCAGTGACACGCTCTTGCTTTGTGGGAGCAGCCCCTACCTCCCTTGCTACCGCAGCCTGACGCAGTTAGTCAGGTTTTGAATGCAGGTCCCTCTCCTCCCCTCCAAGCTCCTACTTCTTTTCTTCCTTGTTTTATCCCTCCTGTATTTTTCCACCTTTTCTTTTTTTCAGCTGTGTTGCATGTTTCTGTTGACTCTTCTTCCTCTTCCACCTCATCTTGACCCAGCAGTCAGACCACAATCTCCTCTCTCCCTTGCTCACCCTTCCCCAGGTGCCCGTGTGCTGATGAGCAGAGGTTGTCTGGTGCACGGCCAAACACTGTTACCAGAGGTGCACAGCTGCCCCTGCAAGCCACCACGCAACACCCCAGGTGCGATGGGAGGCTCTTCAGCATCCTCCTGCTCCTTCCCAAACAGAGACGTGGTTCCCTGCTCTGGTGGTTTTGTGAAGGTAACAGTTGTGTGATCTTAGGCAGTCAGTGTTGCCTCTGTGCCTCCTTGCTTCTGTGTCTGTAGACATATTTCTTTGTAGACAGGGAATAATATTTCTGTGTCTTAAAGAGGAGCTATGGAGTAAACTCACTTCTGTGCAAGACTTTTGAACATCACAGAGATGAGGGCTTTGCAAGCAGGCAAGCAAACGTGGCGGTCAGTGGGATGGATTCATGGTGTCAGGGTATGCTCGGGGTACCATCCCTCACCCTCTTTATTTTGGAGCCCATGAGCAAGCCTGATGCCCTTTTACTCAAGGAAATCCTGGCTTTGCTCATCTTTGGTGATTTCATAGTAAAGCTGTTCAGACATTATCCTCCTATCTTCAGCCCGTGAAAGAACAAAAGCCCTCCTAACCCCCCCCATCACTGTTACGGCACTTCAATCTGCCACCTGTGGTCAGGGTTTACTCCATCCCTTTATATTACTTCCAGAGTCATTTGGAAGGTTAGTCACAGCAGCATCACTGCCAGGGACTCGGGAAGGGTCAGTGATCGCTCCTCAGGTAGGCAGGATGGAGCTGAGTACATGCTCGCTGTCTGCTGTGGGACAGGAGGCGCCGAACAGGTCCTCGCTCTTTGGGTTTGGTGGCATGGCTGTGTAGATTCACTGCAAGCCCTCGGGCTGGGGCTGCCTGCCCCGTCCTCCCAGCTGCTCTGTGCACACTGCAGGACGTCGGGAGGCTGTCCTCCAGCTGCATACCTCTCCCACCCTTCCCTGCGCTGGGCCACATCTGTCCATGCTGGCTTGGGGCTCAGGCTGTCCGTACACCCACCCGCCGCAGGTCCACCTGCCCTTGCTGGCAGGATACCAACCTCCACTGGGAGCTTACGCAGCTCTTGAGGTTTCGTTTGCTTCTCTGCTCGCCTGCTGAAAAGGCAGATGAGGACCCTCTGCTTGATTCCTCTTGACTGAGATGTCTGTCAGCAGGCAGCAGGTTGGGGAGCATTAGTCACACTCTGGAAGAGGAAACGAGTGAGAAAAAGCCATGGGAAGGTGAGTTCAACCCACTGGTGATATGGAGAGAGGCTTTAGCTGAGCCATGGACCAGATGGACACCTCACTGCGTCTGTGCAGGGCTCAGACCCCGCAGTACCAGAAGCGGGACAAAAAAATGGACAGAGGGACCCCCGGTGGGTTACGCTCCCCTGCCAGAAGAAAGAGCAAATGAGCCTCCAGCTGTCAGCTGCCCCCCTCTGAGCATTGCAGAGCTGTGGCCCAGGTTTGGCTTCTCCCACGCAAGGTCGAGTCTCGCTGCCATCATTAACGTGCTCCTGAGGTGTCCCCTGGGCCTGATGAAGTCAAAGGGAGTATTTCTCCAGGCTGTAGAGCAGAAACCAGAGCTGGTCAGCCCTGGGACGTCCCCCTCAGGTCTGTCGGGGCTGGGATGCTCGCCTCCACAGGTTTTGATCTGCCTCACTTGAACAGCAAACTAAGGACAGCTGTGCTGGCATGGGGTTTGGGCCAGGCTGGACTAGCTTGCTGGAAAGGACTGTTCTGTGCCGCTGTGCCCATCTTGTTATTACCCATATTAGGTGGTTAAAGGAGGTTTGTACTTGAACCATCTCTTGCTCTACTGTAACAACTCTGTAACCTCGGATTTTCTGTGAAATGAGCACACTTTGCCTCTCATAACTGTACTAACAATTCTGGGATGCTCAGGTACCTCAATAACGTGCTTGTATATGCATGCAGACGTGGACTTTTGTCCCTTCGTGCCATATGCAGCAAATTTCTTTAGGGCACTGGAGGCTCTTGTGTTTCAGAAGAAAAAGAGTTTAGCTTTAGACCAGGTTGGGTACTCTTACTGCAATTTGTTTATTGTTTAACTTTCATTAATCTGTGGTGAATGTGCATTTTAAGGGAACATGTGCAAGTAATAAATTAAATGCTTTAAATTTTGGTGCATGTGGGAAAACCGTTACTGACCGGGCCCAGAGTTTACCCTCCAGAGTTATCATTAGAAGAACAGGCTAATTGTGTTGATCTGACACTGATAAACCCTTCATGTCCTTTGGAGGTCTCCTGCCAGTCCTAGAGAGCAGAGGGGGGAAAAATATCAAAGGGCTCTAACTAGCTGGCTGAGGAAATTGCCCAAGACTATACAAAATTAATCCAAAAATAGCAAATTGTCATTATAATAGAGATGCAGAAAACCAGGATATATTAGAATAAAGTAAAATTTCCCCCGCCTTTGAGAAAGCTCACTTAAGTGAGTCTATCTATCTATCAAATATGACCTCGATGTGTAAAGCATGCATTTAATTGTCTAAAGCTTCAGCCCACATGGGAAATCCTGATACTTGGCTGGTGCCTACTGTGGTAGTCCAGGAACACGCATCTTGAGGGTGCTGTGTAGTCAAGAAGTTCCAGTTGTGGCTCAGCAATTAATGGACCTTACCCTAAAGCGCTGACTTTGAGGACACAGTACGGTCCTGTGTGCTGTCCTGAGCACAGGAGCTGCAGCGTAGCATGAAGGTACTGGGGAGCAAGACAGAAGTTGGCTTTTAGAAAGTCCTTTTATACTTTTTGCATCCCAAAATGCCATTTTAATTAGCTGCCACACAGATTGTGTGGGCTTGCAAAAGGCCAAGGAAAGGCTGAGAAAAAAAAAGTGTAAGGTGGTTTCCATTTTAAAATTAAGTGACTCATAATTCAAGGCATTAACTCATGACCCCAATAACTATAAATTGATTTTGGTCTTAATTCGTTAATAAATGAATGGGGTTTTCTTCCTCTTTTTCTTGAAGGCTTTTACCCCACCTCAGAACCATAGGATCAGCCTGGGGAAACTGTTTATAAGCCTCAGGGAGGGAAGATTGAGTAGCCAGAAACCATCACAACGTGCATTGCCTTGCCAATGCTCATGCATGCACGTGGAAGGTACCTCCGGTGCTGCCTCTCAGAAGCGTTGCGGCTGCAGCCAGCAAGTTCTGCTCAGGTGCTACAATAACGCTTCCCAGATGATGCCCAATGAACAGAAATCTCTGCTGCTCTTTCACTGCCCACTCCAACGCATGCAAATGGTTCAGGTGCTGTTTCACACCAACCTTGGGTCTGGAGCAAGGGCTCTCACATCTTGTTGAGCTCTCATGTGCTCTGAGGTGATGGGGGTGTTTAGTCCTATGCTTAAGCCAGGAGCCAGGAATGGGCTAAACAATAACGTGGGAAACTGAAGCCCAGCAGTTTTAAAGAAATGTGGGGCAGAATTATTCATGGCACAAAGAACTCGAGGAGCCGATAAGTATAACTGAGTTACAGTGACTATGGCTGGGTGCTAGCACCTGGACCTGCTGTGCTGCAGAGCATCAACACCAGACAATTCTCACTTTAAACCGATTGATACAGTACCACAGGCAGTATTTTAAGCATGAGCACTTTAACAGCGGTATCCTATCCACAAGCTGTCCTGGGTCAGGTTTTCTGCCTACCTGCTTAAACTCCCTCAAGTTAAATTTTCTGCTGTTTTTCACCTACCGGTGGGAGCTTGTGCAGCTCCATGTTGCTCTGTGCTAGTAAATAGCTGTAGCTGTCTATGCTTAGCGTCACTGAAGTGGTATGGAGAACAACTCCTGTATTTTGGGGGGCTTGGGGTCAAATTTTTCCTTTAGACAACCAGCTGGTGGTGGCCATGTAGCCTCTAGGACAGGGCAACACACGGAGCTGTAGAGTGCTTGATGATGGTCCCAGTGGTCTAGATTTGCAGTAGGGGAGAGTACGTTTAGAGTAAGGATCAGAGAAAGCAACGGGAGCTGGCAGGCGTGATGCCAGCTTCTGGTGTTTGCTCCAGTGGCCAGAGCAGCAGGAGCCACAGCTGTGTCCCTTGCGTGGAAAGTCTCCCCCGTAAGAACAGCCTGCAGGCAGCAGCCCCCGTGCCCACAGCAAACCGCAGCGTGGGTAGGGTGGGTGGCATGCCCGAGCGCACGGGGTACTCCCGGTAGCCAGAATGGGCCCCAGAGGAGATGGAGGAGGGCAGCTTAGCCCTTGCTTTGCTGCCGTGCCAGGTGGGGAGCAGGATGCATGGCTGGAAACTGTTAAAAGACAGAGAAGGGATGCAGAGTATTGGTCTGCCAGGGTATTTAGCAATACCAGCTGAAGATGTTAACGCTCTGCAGCCTTGCTCCCCCATGCTTATACAGCAGGAACTTCCACTGATGACGCAGGGGAAGACAACTAAGGACAGACTGCTCCACCAAAGGGAGCAGTCTCAATATTTTATTACTAGTAGTAGCAAGGTACAGTCTTTTCTGGTTCTCGGAGATGCTTTCATAGAAACAACTCTGTCCCCACCAAACAATGAGTTGCTTGACTTTAGAATAAGTTTACAGCCCTCCTTCTCCTTGTTTAGTCTTAACATTTGCCTTTCTACAAAAATGCTATTTTGTATGTATTTCACGTCATGCATTTAGCATACCTTACGTTCTTAATTGAAAAAAGAAAACTGAAAGTAAATAGCCCTTGGTCCTGCCTGGCCAATGTTCACTCACCTCAGTCTGCTCCCTGCCCCATGGTTGGCACTGGTTGCTGTCTCTGTTGGGAAGGTCAAGAACTAAACCAGCCTACACAAGAAACTCCTCTCCTCTTCATCTGACTGACCTACCTGCTCCCTGTTTGAGGCTCCACAAAATTGCCAGACTTTATTGTCAACACTATCCTGGCTCTGGTCAGCTGGGACTCGTGCCACCCAAAGCAGGAAAGCTGATGAGGGGTCCTGGGGGCCGTGGGACCTGTGTTTGCTTCCTTCTCCCACGCAGGTGTCTCATCCTTTATGGAAAACTTGGTAGGAAAAAAAGCCAACCCATTGTTCAGCACCACCCTTCCCTCATTCATGAAATTTCCCAGGTTCATTACCTTCTCCAGTAATAGCCCAGTGGTGTACCAACAATATTAGATAGTGTCATAGAAATGGGCAAAAAAATTGAAAATAGTGTTTCCCGGGTTTTGCTTTCATCTGTCAATATGGAGCAGTGTTAATGTCGTTCTTTGTTCTTGTAATGTTGATATAGTGTTCAAAAAACATGTAGACGTGGCACTTCGGGACCTGGTTTAGAAGGCATGGTGGTGTTGGGTTGATGGTTGGACTTGATGATCTTAGAGGTCTTTTCCAACCTTAATGATTCTATGATTCTATTCTATATATTTTGAATTTAAATCTTAATTTTTACATTCCTGCTCTCCCATGCCCACCCTCCTGCTTTACCAAGGTATGTGGGTGTCCCATAAATGCTGTACCACCCTGTGAGCTGGGAAGGGACCATGTCCCCTTTCCACAGCTGCTCTCTGAGTCAGAGAAGGTCTGTGAGTTGCCTGAGACAATGTGGGAAATGCATGTGTTGCGGCAGGAATTGAAACCCTGACACCAAGCAAGTGTCCTGCTGCGTACGGCAGAGTTCGTCCTCCCTGCTACTCCGGCCTCAGAGGAGTCCCTGACTTCTCTCCTTGTGCCACCACTTTTGCCTGTTGATGATACATTCGTTGTCAGGCACTTGTAATTCCCGTAAGGAGCACTTAGATCTTGCTCTCCTTGAGTCACCACCGCCCAATCTACTGTAATTCTGTAATTCCTGCGGTTTCTTATTTGATCTTCCCCACATACTCCTCTCTGTGTCCAGGCACTTATAACTCGACTTCAAATCTGATGATGTTTGCTTGTCCTCCCTCCTTTCCCTGCTTTGCATCCACACTGAAAACTGAGATAAGCAAAGACTTGGTGAGCTGCTTTTTTTTCCCCCCAGTCGTCATTTTGAGTTAAAAAATATCCACAGAGCAAAGCAATGGCAATTTCTAATTTAGTAATAGTTTGCTAAGGAAAGAAATTAGTAATTGGTGCTCTTAAATGTTAAACTTGTTATCTGTTTAATTACTGCTAGCTGCGTTTCTTGAAGACCTCATTACCTAAGTATCTGGTTTTATTGATGCAGTTCTTAAGGTCTCAGATGCTTCCTGCAATTATCTAGCCATGACAGGGAACTTAATAACATATCTAAATAATTAGCGCAAGGCAAGTAAATTCCCTCTGTTCTGTAAAACTGGAATGATTGATCTGTTACCTGGGTAAAGGACCACAGGATAGGGGCAGTCCCTGCCTGCAGCGGGACAGACGTTACTATTTTCTCATTCCTTAACGTAACGCTGTGCTAACAACTCAGGCAGGCTTCCAGCCTCTTCCAGTGTAACCCAGAGGCTATCTTGCAATACAAGATTAGCTACTTTCTTCAAATCTTTAAAAATCTAGACATTTTAATCACGGTTCCTTCAGATCTCAAACATATATGATGGACGAGGAGCTTATTTTCTGGAGTCTGTACCAACTCATCTCACCCCTCACCCCTTGTACCAGTGTGGAGAAGATGGGATTGTGTTGGCTATATTGAGGAACGAAAGGTCAGTTTTAGTTCCTACTTTTCCATTCTCTCTCCTTTGCATAACCATGGAGTTCATGAAACTCCCCCTTCACGTGGCTTCCTTGCAAGCAAAAGGCCCTTTCTCAGCCGTGTGCCTCAGTGTGCTGAAACCCTTGTGGCACACTGTCATAGCGTGACACCACCATAGTGACTCACCTTTTGCGTCAAGCCTCACAAATTGCCCCCTGGTCCCTCTTCTGGTTTTATCACATTCCTCAGGGTGAGCCTGGCACTGGAGCCTCCTGGTCCTTGCTAACCAGCAGCTCTCAGCTGCTCCTCTGCCATCTCTCTCAAAGTCTGCCTTGCTCTTTCCACGTGGAGCAATTCCCTTGGGGAAAAGCTCAGCCATGTCAGCACTTACAAGCAGCAGGATGGCACCTCCTTCAAGGCAGCAGTGACCTTGCCTGCCTGTGCAGCCCGTGGAAAGGTGCAGCTACAACTACTCTGGCGTGAATTGCTCACCCTGGGCGGTCTGGGGCAGGAGTGGTCCTCTCCTGCAGCTCTCTCCTGTTTCCCTGATGGTTTTCAACTCCGTAGTGGTACCTTCCATGCCAACTGTTTCCTAAAGCTTTGAATTTGTTTTGAACGACTCCCTGGTACTGCTGTCCACATTTCTTAGATCTACGCTGTACTTACAGATAGTGTCACATCTGCAGCTCGTTACCGTTTCAAGTCTCTTATTTCTTATTGCTCTTGCCAGTCCAAGGGGCTGATAAGTGCTGCGAGCCCCGGTCAGCCCCTGGGAGCCTTCTGGCACCCTGAATGTTACTCGCAGGCTTTGAAGCAAGAAGCCTGTGGTAACCCGAGGGGATGCAGCCCAGCTGTTAGTGCTTGCACACCTTCTGCACGCTGGTGTGAGTGTGCATGCTGCTCTCCACTGCCTCTTCTTTAGAAGTGGAGCAGCTAATTACCTCCTGCCACTTGTTATCTGATAAATTCTGATGCCTGTCTCACCCGTTTCTTGGAGGTGTAATTTTGGGGGGAATAGTGACAGATCACTTTGACACCCCAGGGACTATTTGACCCTAAATTAATTAAAAGTACTTTCAACTCTACCCCCATTTGAGCAGCTTTCTGATATACTTTAATGACCTACACCCTCTAATGATCATTTCCCTCAAGATCTAATTTACTAGAGGAACTTCTCTCAGAATACTCTTATGGACAGAACAGCTTTTAATCAGGGCTGTTCATTAGCAGCAGCAATCAGTCTGGCAGGTAGCATGGGCCACTGCTCTGCCTCTTGATGCATGTGCTCATTAACAGGGAAGTTCAGAGGAGAGCTTAGACCTTTTGTCTTCAGAGTGTTGTTACAGATTGAATACCTTGCTGTCTCTAAATTCAGACACTGTTATCCAGAGTTTACTGGGCAAACTGGTTTTAGTCCACATGATGGGCTTAGTTAAGACAAATGCTGAGCAATCTAATGCTTTGGGTAGGCTTTTTTTTGGCTGAATATTATTCGGGGGATGGGACGTGTAAGTATACGCATATGAGTACGTGAAAAGGAGTTTGATGGAGGTGGAACAAGCTTTTGCGACCCAAAGAACAGGCCTCCTGAGAGGCACCGGGATGCTGGCTACAGGGGATTTAGCATGGCTACCAGGAAAACTTGATGATTTCTCCATCAAAACAGAACTTTGTGTGGTCTTCTTAACAAATAAGCTGACATCGAAGTCATCTGATGCTGGTCTCTGTTTCTTCTCACAACTAGAATAACCTGGGCACCTCACTTGGTCAAAAAGGACAGCAGATGAAAAAAGACTGGGGTGCTGGATCTACCCAGAAGCCTAATAGTGGTCTGCTTTACTCAGTGATGAAAACTCAAGCCTTTCCTATGATGTCTGTCAGAGAAATGATGTAGAGGCAACGATATATCCTTCTCATGGGGAAATGAGAGCCCTGAAGTGTTCAGGAGGGGTTCTTGAG
Organism: Fregata magnificens; assembly: GCA_013389945.1. Taxonomy (NCBI): domain Eukaryota; kingdom Metazoa; phylum Chordata; class Aves; order Suliformes; family Fregatidae; genus Fregata; species Fregata magnificens. The sequence goes on from WAAD01017102.1 coordinate 418,922, forward strand.
CCAGCTGAGGATGGGGACTACCACTAACCGATTCAGAGTTCAGCTGGGGGAAAGGCTGCCATTTAAAAAAAAATTTTTTTTTTTCAACGAAAGATTGCCTCCTTCCCCACAAGGCTGCAGGTGATTTTTTTTTCAACCTGTTCTAAACATTTACTATGAGAGCACAGACTGGGCACAGTGTGCCTGCGGGAGGAAAAAGGGAATCCAGGTGTCACTGGAAATTTTCTCACCTTATAAGAAATTAACTGGGCCTAAATACCTGATGGAGCCACCATGAAATCTGTTTAAACTGAAGCTTTTCTCAGGAGAGCTTGTTTTTTACCGCAGGCACTTTGAAATGAGAGGATTAAAGTAAAAGGTTTTGTTGCAAAGTCATACATAAAATGAAGAGTACTTTCATAACTAGTTTCAGGGCACATCAGCTACTTTGGAAGAGTCATGCTGGGTTTCTTTTCTTCTAGTAATAAACCTTGATGACCTCGTCCTGGCTCCATGAAGAGCGGATGTCTCAGCCCACTCCCGCCAGTGTCCCCTGCCAAGCGCCTTGGGGAAGCAGCTCTCCTGCACCGTCGGGCAACCGGCAGCTCGTCTGCAAGCGTGGCCCCGTGTCTCCGGTTGATCCGAAAACAGTCTTCTTTTTATATCCTCTACTTCCACAGTCTTGATAGAGGCCTGCCAACCGCAAGAGTTTTGTTCATCTGCCAGAAACCAGCCGTCGCTGCCAAGCTGCCCACAATGAGCTTCAGAGGCTCCGCTTGCCAGCAGTGGTGCCTTGGTCACAGCCGCAGAGGCAGCGCTGCAAAAACCTGGCAGCTTTTACAACGGGACAGCCTGGGCAGCTTTGAAACAGTTTTTTCTGTGACCTCCAGTGGTATTTTAATAACATGTCTTCTGTTCAATGTGCTCAAATGTTTTTTCCTTATTTTGTTTTTTCTTTAAAAGCCCAGCCCATGTGTTGGCACTGAGCAAACCATAAAGATGCAGAAAACCATGGATGACTGCTAACTGGGAAATGCAAAGGCTAGACTAGACTGCTTCCATCTATGCCACCATCCTCTGCCCTCCCAAGTCCACCCTTCTCCCCTTGGGTTCCCCGGCAGCTGCTGAAGCTGCCAAAGCTGCGATGCCCAATGCCGTGCCTAGACCTGCTTTGCATAACTCCTGAAGAACGGTATTTCCAAAAACTCCCCCGGGCAGCCTGCACCATGCTTCACTGGGTTTCACTCTGGTTCTGATTAGCTGACACTGCCTTATGCTCCATCCTTCAGGGTAAAACGGGCAATTCCTCTCCCTCACTGCCAAGCCCATACTTTAAATAGCTGCGGAGTTTTACGTCTTTACTTAGCTAAGCTAGACATCTAGTGCTTTTGCCTCTCCTTAGTGATCCCTGCCTACCCCTCTGATCTTTCTTTGCTTATCTCTGCATTTTCCCACCGTCTGCTAGTGTCTTCCGAAAAACATGGCGCCTCCGGAGGAGGGGGTGTTATCGGGCCGTTCGCGCAGGGACGTGCTCCCCTCCTCTTCTCCCGTGGGATGCCCCTGCAGCGCCCTGATGCCACGGGAGCCTCGCCAGCAGATGTGAATAAGCAGAGTTTACGGCAGTCCAAGCCACAGCCTCAGACACAGCCTGGACATAACAGACTTTGTTCATTGCTTTGCCACACAGCATAAATCTGATGCACTAGTATTCACCTAAGGTCTTTTTTCTTTTATCTTCTAGGTCCCTAAAAACATCTGACTCAGAACAGAGGTGCTTTTAGCTTGCTAAAGGCTGGATGGATTTTATTTTCTATCTGGAAATGAAATATTGGTGCTATTATAATCTGGCTTGGAAATCTGCCATTGGATTTGGTGGGGCCAAAATGCTGAGCTATATTTTAATACTGTTGAGGTATTTCAATGTACAAAATTACTTTTCTTTAGGAGGAGAGCTAACTAAATGAAACAAAACAAAGTTCACCACCACCAGAAATGCCTTATGACATTTACTGATTGCTCACTACATCCCTGCAGCTTTTGGCTGGTTAAGGAGAGGTACAAAACCTGTATTATTCTCTACAAAGGTCTCTAAGCTTTACGTCACTTGTGTAACTGCCTCTCGTATTTCCTAGGATCGTGTCTGCGTGCAGGTCTCTAGATGTCTCTTGATTCTTGCCAACACTTGTGTTCATTTTAATGTGTTTATTTTCAGTATGTGCACGTTTCTATGAAATGAAACTTGTAACTCAAAGCATTTGGTAGGAAATGTTATTATTTCCATACAGAAAATTTTTCTTTGGAAAAAACACATGTTCTCACTACCAAGCAGAGAGTAGGTAAGTATGCTTACTGTAAAATGCTGTCTAGATAATTTTAATACTGAACCAGTTATCTTTTGTCAAATCAGGCATGAGTATTACCCAGGTCCTGTTAATATAATGCAAAGCATGTTAAAGTTCTATGCAATGGGCAAAATAATTATGAAACACACGCATTACTTTTCACATGTACTTTAAAATGTGAACTGATCATGTGTGCATATGTGGTGCATATGGGACAGCTGGTCTTTCAAATGTACTGTAACTACAAGCTGATATCAAATGTTGTGTCTTATTCTTATAAATTCAAGAGAGCCAAAAGCAAACCCAGGGCCTGGGTCCCTGGAACAACAGCAAGCTCCAGCAGCTGAGCTGCATGCATTTAGCCATCAGCAAAAAAGGCAGCATGAAAAAACCCCATTTATTAGAGTTTCTGTGTGATTCTTCTTTTTAATCTCAGGCAAGAAGTCAAGGAGCATGTGAGCAGAGGGAGTGAGCCACCCTCATTAGCTCCGGTGGTTCTCATCCGTCCTTGGGGAAGCTCACTGATCTTGCACTGAAAGGAAGGTTGCACAGGTACCGCTCCCCAGTCATATAAGGGGTGTCATTCTCTAGGGCTATTCTTCTGACACCTTTTCCCAGCATTAAAATCAATGGAGTAGCTGCAGGTGAAGATGCTTGGAGAAATTTAAAAGGCAGGAATAAACAGGAGGGTTACATAATATTTTTAATATTGCTGCTTTTTGACATGAAAGTTGAGCTCAAGGAAACAATTATTTGGTTTCAGGGGTTTCCCTGCTGTGCTTCTTGGTGGTCAGCATGCAGCAGGAGTAAGGCTGTTCTTATCAGCATGCTGCTCAGCAAGTGGGGAACCAAGCATTAAGTTTAAAATAGCTGCAAGTTGTTTTCTACACATCCTTTCCCCAGTCTTGGACCCACACCGACTTTCTATAAATGAATGAATTATTCTCTCTCTTCTGCGCCAGCACGCCACGGCTGCTCATGGGAAGTCAGGTCACGTACCCTTTTTATTCATCTTTGACTGCCAGGTTTTGGCTGGCTTCCTGAATAGGCTTCCTCGGTAAATGGTATCTTGTTATAAGAAGCATATGTTACCTCTATGTTTCCTATGGCTCCACAACTCTTCCTTACTGTGACTCTTGTGACTGGTAAGTCAGACACAACTGAAGCCATCCTCGACACTTAAATCCCAGCAGCAGCGCATATCTGGCACACACTGCCAGCTAACGGCCTTATGGTGTAGCACACACTCTTTTTCACATTACAGAATACTGAATACAACATTTAAAAACTGAGAGAAAAACATGCGGGTATTATTTTTTTTGTCCTTACAATGCCTAGTGATTGCTTGCCCTGGTGGTGCCTTCTTGCAGGTCCTCTCTCTCCTGTCCAACTTTTGTAGGCATTTAGGCAGGGCTCCCACTGCAATGTACTTAACAAGCCTGCTTCTGAAGAGCGACGTGCTTGTCTGCATTTCCCCGTTCTTCCTTAGGTGGTGGTCACCGGTAACTTCCAAATCATTGCTTTTTCTTTCTTTTCCTTCTGTCTTTTCTTCTACCTCCTGGTGCAACTCCAGAAAGGCACAGAGGGCCCAGGATGGGGGACCAGTCATATGCAATAGCCATCCCTTGCTGTTCATACCATGGCTTTGTGGCAGTGCGTTCGTAATGGACAAGACAGAGGAAAAGGAAAGGAGTTTATCTTGTGGGAGAAAATAAGGGGACAAGGAAAAGAAGGAAAGCACAGACTGGGACTTTGGCTGTCCTGGGCTGTGAGGCACCTGTGCACGTCCTCTCGGAGGACGCCTGTTTCTGAAGGGGGAAACTGTGCAGGTGTGTGGGAGTGCCTACCTGCAAAAGGATATCGTAGTACTCATTTCATTCGATAAACTTCTTATTTTTAGGAATTTTTGGGGATGTGGAGAGTAAGAGGGGGAGGTTTCTGGTGGTAATCACACAGCCACAGCCCCTGCAGAGTGTATTGTGTGTGCTGATAGGATGGTTCTCTATATCTGCGCAGTATGAGTTTTAACGGCTAAGGACAACATTATGGTCGTGTCATGCAAGCCAGACAGTCAAAACTCAGCCTGCAATCAGATCTGGTCAACTACTATGAGGGGCAAATAATTGATCATCACTAAAGTAACTTTTGGGAGGCTTCTGGGATTCAGTTTGATGCCTGTGGTCAGTTTGTGGGGCTTCCCCTCGTGGGGCTGGAAAAATAGATGACATTCAAGGCAGGGAGAATGCACCGAGACACTGGTGGGGCGTTACATGGACACTGTTGGGTCGTCAGCCTGCCTGGATGTGGGGACTGACCACGAAAGATTCCTGTTACAGATGCTGGACATGTCTGCTTGTGTTCCTTGGAGGGTCAAACAGGCATGGCAGGATGCAGTCCCTCAGTGATGGCCCTCCAGCCAGAGCTCCTGAATGGCAGTAACACGTTGCTAAAAATCACGTGTGTTCAAGAAAAAGGTATTTTCTTGGCTCTTTATCCTTCTGGGACATTCTCCCCCCCACCTCCCCATTTTGTTTTATTTTTTTTCTAGATAGGTTGATTTGCCATGGCTTTTCTCTGTAACAAAAGGTGAAAGCAAAAGCTCTTCCTTTCAGAGTCAGTTAACTGGGCAAAAAAATTGTTTGTTGCTAATCTTTAGGAAGTTTGAAGCAAATATTTAGTGAACTGAGTGAGAAGGGCATTAAGTGAGGTATGTGGAGGTGATGGTAAATGGTTTCTCACTTTTTTTCCTTTTTAAATGTTAAAATGCGCATGGAATACAAACACTCGGAATGTCTCAGGAAATGATCTCGGGAAATTTGAGATGGGCACAGGTACATTCAATAACATGCCTGTGTGTGAGACATTCAGTTGCTCTAAAAATGTGGGCAGAGGGAACATTTGCCAGAAGGAAAGTTATAGAAACAAAAGGAGGGGGAAACAGCTGAAGAAAACACTGTGTCTCTGATCCATAAAATACAGGCGTAGCTGCTTAGTTGAGATGATTCAGCCTCTTTGCATTGAGTGCCTTAGGGACATGTCCCTTTGCAAGAGATGAGAAGCTGGCTCCCAATGCAAGAGATGCTAAACGAAGAAGTTAGAGCCATTGTCACTGTAGCAAGACTAAAACTACAGCAGTTGCTTTTAATTCACTGCCCCTATGTATCTGCAGTGAGTTCTACACTTGTATGAATTAACACCAGACTAGAAACTGAAGTCTGGCAAACCTTTGTCTGCAGGCTTAGCTCTGAGCCCAGGGGTAGTCTTGTTAGCCATTACAGGGGTGAAGGTAAGAGATGGGGGACAACAGGACACCTCAGGAAATGCAGAAGAGGAAATAATCGAAAATTCATGCATTTACTTATGCTCTTTCTTGGGAATTGTGATAGGAAAGAATCTGTAGGAATAGCTGGAATACAGAAAACACCGGTCACTTGTTGAACCAAATTAATGCAGGCGCTGCATAAGAAGGCATTGGCTTTCAAAATGTTATAGTTGAAGTCATCGCTTCATTTCACATGTTTTGTATCCCCTGAGTCACTCTTATTTTTCAAACACACTGTGAAATTAAAAATCCTCCAAATCTATGCAAAGCCTGATTCAATCTGGGGAAGATGTAGGAAAGAAGGGGAATGAGAAAGGGAGAAAAGAAGGCCTGGGATAACATCCAGAACTATTCGGCTACAGGATTCTCCATCTGCCAAGAGCAGAAGAATGCCTTTCTAAAATGAATAGCACACAAAATGCTGAATGAAGTGAGCATAAGAAGCTCTATCGAATCAACAATTATTTGATGAAAGCAATATGAATTTTCTGGGCTGAAGTGAGCTGAAATGCTAAAAAAAGGCTGTTGCCAAATATTACATCTGGAGAACTGCTGCTGCATATTTAGCGGTGATCTTTACAGGTTTTCATTCTACTAAGGTTCCCTGGGAGAGCTGCCTCCTGGTGTGAAGGCTGGGATGCTACCCCCAAATCTGACTTTAAAAAGAAGATGAACTACAACGCTCACAGTCAGGTTTTGGGGGTGCTCTGGGCAGTGTAAGTAGGAGAGAAACAGCAGTTGTCCTCACAGTCAAAATACTGTTGTTGCAATCCTTTTTATCCTCCAAGGCGTGCAGGACATGGTGCTGCTGAGCAACTGGTTTTCACAGGTCTGCAGACTGTAGGCGTTCATGTGCACGTTTCCCACCCCAGCAAAAATGAACATTACAAAAAAAGTGAATATACCCTAAATCACACAGTCCTACAGCAAGGCTCATTGCCTTTGAATTACAGAAGTAAATTCTAAACATGTAAAAGTCAGAAAAAGCAAAAGTTATGTTTCTTCTTGGAAACTGTTACTGCCCCTAATCAATACATGCTGCTTTTCTCTGAGGAACAAGGATGCTCATAAAATGAACCTGCACATCGTGCTTTCATTCATAAAACTCTGTACTGTTTTCACCTACATTCTCAAGACTTTCCAACTCTTGGCCTGGGGATATGGATAAGAAAGAAATTCCCACCTTTCTCAGAGCTCTCTTCAGTTTTATTTCAACAAAGAAGCTTCAACCACTGACTCACAGCAGCTGCCTGGGCCCCATGCACCATTTCTGGGGCTGCGCCAGGGGGATTGTGCGAGGAAGTGAAAAGGGAAATGGGGAGGCAAGGAGATTTCTAGAGCAGCTGCCTTGGTGTGGCTTCCCATCAGCTGCGCTTGGCAGCCTTCAGGTGGGTTTAGGTATGGACAGCAAGAGCTGGAGAGCAGGGTCTGAGCTAAAATGAAGTGGACAGGTCTTCTTCTCCATTGCATTGCAGGCTTTGGACAAAGCATCCTTTATCTCAGAAAAGTACCGTCATGAAATATGCCTGCCACTAATGAGGCCAAGCAGAGCAAAAGATGCAGGATTTGTGACGCTCCGTTTTAGCCAGCTTCCCTTCTTCGGGGCTTTGCTGAAATATGAAGGCCGTGGCAGAACTGTTGTAATTGGTGCACTCTTGAAAATGGAGATGCTATAAACAGCCAGACGGAGCTTGAAGTGGAGGGGACGTCAGGGTTGGGTTTTTTTTACTGGTACTTGAGGTGAACAGAATACTAATTAGTCTGGGAAAAACAGTATTATTTGGTCAGACAGTTCAATAATTGCAGCATGCTGCTTTATTTTTTATTTGCTTCCCTCTAGAAGTCTCTTTCTCCCTCTTTTCCCTGATTCCAGCTTTGCTGGTATGGATTAGCTGCCTACGCTTCCAGGTGGAGGAAGGTATCTGTTTTAATTGCCCCAGATTTGACTCTTTTGTCCCAAATGGGATGTTCCCTTGCCCTTTTCTGTGCCTGTGTTCTGCACGGAACAGGAGCTGTGTGGTGTTTGGGGAGATTTTAGTGAAAAAAAAAATAGAACTGGGAATTGATTTATAGACTGACTGTGTGCTCTGTGCAAGATCTGCATGGGAGAGGACTTCACTAAGCAAAAGGAGGTGGTTATATTGGCATCTCAGAGATAAAGAAACAGCCCGGTAGCCCACATCTCCCCAGGCACATAGTGAATGTGAGGTTACCTTGTCCCTTGGTATCGGCAGTATCGACTCACCCAAGTATCAAGAAACTTTTGGTTTACACTCCCTCCACAACCACAGCTACGATACAAAGCTCTGAGATTTTAAAATATATATACATTTGGGTTTTTTTTTTTAATCAACCTCCTGATTTTTGTATCTTTAAAGGGTTGTAACATTTTTCCAGGCTTTCATCATTCATTTCAGTAAAGTGAAGTTTTGGCCAGTCCCTGGCTTCTCTCTTTTCCTCTTTTGTGTTTTATGCTCTTCCAGGCTTCATGGTTTCTTCCACCTGTCGTTCATGGAGTCTCAAAAGTAAATGCTAATAGCCCTAAGGGTGCCTCAACCAGCTCCTTTGGTGGCTCTGCAACTGCTTGGTCTTCTTCTAGCCTGGCTTCTCTTTCCTCTGCTAGCACGTTAGTTGTGTTAGCCACTTGATCACAGTTAATCTTTTTACTATTGTATTGGAGTAATACAATAAAAGGGCAAAGAAAATCAGTAAGGAAGTCTTCACAACCCATCAGTAAATCACGTGAGAGTTTCAGCAAGGTAGCGAGTAAAGCATTTAACAGACTGTAAGTTTCTTCTCTTGAATTAAAAACTAAGGGGAAATAATAACTGGAAGACTCTAAATTAGCTGTACTCACATCTGGCCATAAAAAGGAAGATGCAAAGGAGTCTCTTTACAGGGCACTTGGGAGGAGGGTGGCTTGGGAAGGGAAGTTAAATACCTTCCTACCATTATTCACCCCCTCAGTGCTGGACCTGGGACAGCCCCTCTCTGGTGTTGAAATTTCACCACAGAAGAGAGGGGACCCCAAAAGCCTGGGGCAAGTGCTGCTTCTCAAGGTCTCCAGAAGGTCCCTTAGCAGATTGTTCTGTGCTGATGGAAAGGTCCAGCATGTCCCTCCTTACCTGAAGCCACGACTGTGCTGTGGGCAACATGACTCTAGAAGAGCTCTGTGCCGGGATCCTCCCGGGGAGTGTTTTTTCTTCACAGAGGTATTTCTATCATGGGATGGGTGGGATGAGAAGACCTCAGCTCAGCTCCTTTATTTCTTCCCCCTCCTCCCTCTTTCTCCTCTGTCTTTTTTTACTCTATAAAAGACAGTAATTTCACAAGCTGTGGAGCTCACACAAGTGTCTGGGCCTGAAAGAGGAATCGGTTCATTACTGGAGGGCAAAAAAAGTGTTACGGTGCAGGTTCAGCTCTTCTGTCTTCATAGAAAGCTGTCTTATTGCCACCTTTTGAGTTTTTTAATGGATTTTTTTGAGTCATGGTACTTGCTGGTAGACTTTATGTAACCTCAGTAGTTCATAAAAACACATCCTTTCATGTGTTTTCCCCCATACCTCTCCTCACGATTGTTCCCAGCAAAGACATATGAATCCATCGCATGTTCTGCGAAGTATCTTTTGCCAGATATGAACTTGACAACAAGTAGATCATTGGTCTGCCAAGATGACTGTCAGTTGTGTTTGCTGTCCCTCTCTCGTCCTCCCTCTGTGTATAACCATCGAGCATCACCTGGCTGGAGAGTCCGTGTGCACTCAGCTGGGTCCAATGTAACCACACCAAGGCCAGCTCTGAGTTAGCTGGTGCTGCTCCTCCCGAGCAGAATAACCACAGCAGCCCTCAAGTGGTCCAACCACCCTGCGCGCTCGATGAGTTTCTCAGGGCCTTTTGCATCCCACGCTGAATTTGGTCAAGGCTAGCTAGCAAGCTAGCTAATTTAAAGAGCGTTACATGCCTGCTATACACTGACCCGTAAAAAGGCCTGCACCCTCCACAGTTTGCAAACTTCAGGGGGAAGAGGAGGGGCTGGCATTGTAATTTTGTGTTTATACAGCCCCTATCATAGTGGGCTTCAGGTCAGTGGGAGGGTCATCGCTGCTGTTGTTACACGAAAGGTGAATAATGATAACGCATTAATGATGGCTTGCAGCAGGCTGACACGCAGGCGGAGGTGCAACAGATGGTGCACAAAACTAGTTCCTGCTGCCATAGGGAAAGTAATCTGTTAAAATCTGTAGGTTTTGTCATGTAAGGGTAAATGATGTGTTTTTACCCTGGGGCAATGAGATCTGGCACGACAGCAAGTGCTGCGTGATCATGTTTCTGGTGTTAAATGGGGTTCCTTGGACATTTAATCCTTTTTATTTTTCAGTGACGCAGCTTCCGGGACGTTTTCTGACAGAGCAAGCCCTGAGACTCCTGTTTAGGATGACAACCTGTCAAACCATCAGCTCTCTGGCTCTGCTTGTGTCGCTGTCATGCAGCTGCAGGTTTTCTCAGGCTCTGCTGCTGGGAGCCCAGACATCAGGGATACGTCTATACTTTGTTAGCTGTTTTTCATTAGTAGGCCATTTTAAGGATACAGCATAAGCATTTTAAAAGCTATCCTGCTTGGTTTGTTTCTTGATGTGACTGATTTTGCCCAGTTCTGTGCTACTAATTAATAAGTAATACCACAAAACTGTAACATCTCACACTGCAGGAGCCAGGGACTGGCAGAGTGCTCTCCAGCTTTTTTTAGACATCAGTGAGCAAACATCCTGTCGCTGTCTCAATTTACTTGAAGATCTTTCCTGACCATATACAGTGATCAGTTACATCCCTACTTGGGAAAAATAACAGCAACAAAAAAAGATAGGGCTGAAGCTGATTAATTTAATGAGGGAGATGGCAAGGAGCAGTCATGAATAAAAACCCCAGACCTTGATCATCAAAGCCAAGAACAGATATGTGCTGGCTTTTCTATAAAAGATGGAAGTCCAAAATTTAAATGGGTAGTGGCTAAAAATTAAAATGGGTGGACTTTTAAATGATGATATTGATGCAATGGACATACCAGAAACTCAGAAAATAAGCCGAGCCACGGGATAGCAGAGTTGTAGCTTGCGACTGATAAAGGAATTGCAGATTATGTTGTGTTACTCTGTGTTTAAAAAGAGCTTGGAGTCAAACTAGGTAAATAAGTCATCTGTGGCATACACGTAATAGAGAATCCCTGCGGTTTGAGATACTATGCCTAAAAGGGAAGAATATCGATCAGAGGGATGCTCTCAGCCACCTGACCAGGCTGGTGACCTTGACTGAGAAATGGGAAGGGTAATGAGAAAGCATGAAATGGCAGAAAACAAAGGAGATTGGAGGTCTCAGTGATGTCCTGCAGCCTGGGTAAATGTTATGATAATGTATGAGGCAGAGATTATATTTGCAGATGCCATAAATAACTGCTTGTTGCAGCAGTTAGGCGGAGGACACAACTGAGAAAAACCAGCACCCGGTTTTGACCTGAGCCATGAGAAGAACATTGCTGTGGACACAAGTATCACCCAAGCATTTTAGCATGGTGACCACAGTGCACCCAAATTCAGCAAGTCCACAGGAACAAAGCAACCCCACAAAGACCACAGCATATAGGTTCAGAAAGGACAAAAATATACAAATGAGAAAACTTTTTAGAAATTAACAGCACAGTTAAAAAAGTAAAATGCTTGCAGCTGTCATGGGCATATATGGGATATATTATGTGTTGCAAACAGACTTTCAAAGTTGACACAGGTAAAGAGCAAAGTAAAGGAAACCAGAAGAAAAAAGATATCTTGTAAAATAGAGGGGAAGGTACAAATGAGAAAAACAGAAGAGAATACACGTTCTGGGAAAGGAAATGTAAAACTGTAACAAAGCAATAGGTAATAAAAAGATAGCAGCACACTAAAGGCATGTAACTAATAAAATTTTCAAACATGTCAGAAACAGAAGGTCGCTGGCAGAAACTCAGTATAGCTGATAAATAATCAAAGTGTAAAAGAAAGGCAAAGCAATAGCAGAAAAGCCAAACAGATTATTTGCATTGGTGTTCACTCCAACTTAGGAGTTCAGTGGAGTTGCCATACTGAAAGCTTCAATTGGGCAAGTTTGATGAAAGGTCTCAAACTGAAGTGACATTAAAAGCCTTTTTAAAACAAACCAATAAAACAGATAACAACAGATCAAGAGGACCAGATGGCACTCACACAGGAGTTTCACAGCAGCTCTGGTATGAAATTGCCAAACTATTAACTGTGGCGAATAATCCACTGCTTAAATTGGCTTTGCTTAAATTAGCTTCAAGGTTAGAGGAAGTGGGACATGTGATGTCCACTTCTGAAAAGGTGCCTAGAAGAACCCGAGGAACTACATACTCATGAATCTGATTTTCATTCGAGGGGCATTTGTGAGAAGCACTATAAAGAAGAGAATTAGTAGACATATGGAGAAATACAAAATAATGGAGAAGAGTTGGCACAGCTTGGAAACCATGGCTCATAAATCTGTTGTTAGTTTTTTTGTGAGAATCAACATGCACGTAGATGAAGCTGATCCAGCAGACACAGTGTACTTCGATTCCTCAAAGCTTCTGGTGAAGTCTCTTCCTTAAATAAACCAAGTTGTTATAAGGGTGAAGGTTGTCTTACGGATTAGCAACTAGTTTAAAGACAAGAAACTAAGGGCAGGAATACCTGTCAGTCTGCACAACAGGGCAAGGCCACCACTCAAGGTCATACAGGGATGTGCGGTAGCCACAGGGCAGCTTAATAAACTCACGAGTGGCCTGAAAAATTATTTTCATTGGAGGTGACAAAATTTGCAAAATCAAAACTGATTGTGAAGAGTTACAGAAAGATCTCATGGTACTGAATAGCTTGAGCATAAAATAGTGGATGACAGTCAACGTTATCAAGTTCAGAGAAGTAGACTTAATTTTAGTGCACATAACTTTAAATGCAGAGTGGTGGGCCCTGAAGAATTACCACTGAGGAAAACTATCTTGGTGTTCAAGAAAGTTTCAGCTGAACCCACAGCAGCTGTCAAAAAGGTAAATGGATCACTAAAAACCAGCAGGAAAGAAACAAGGGAATAAAGCAGGATGTTTTGCCATTCTGTAGACCCACAGTGTGCTATCATCTTGAAAGGTTCATGTTGCCCTGCTCATGTCATGGAGTGAAATCCAGTTGGCAGCCGGTCACGAGCGGTGTTCCACAGGGCTCAGTTCTGGGGCCGGTTTTGTTCAACGTCTTCATCAATGATCTGGATGAGGGGATTGAGTGCACCCTCAGCAAGGTTGCAGATGATACCAAGCTGGGCGGGAGTGTCGATCTGCTCGAGGGAAGGAAGGCCCTGCAGAGGGATCTGGA
>WAAD01017102.1:431991-466644 GCA_013389945.1 Fregata magnificens
TGCCCCTGTACTCGGCACTGGTGAGGCCGCACCTCGAGTACTGTGTTCAGTTTTGGGCCCCTCAGTACAAGAAGGACACTGAGGTGCTGGAGCGTGTCCAGAGAAGGGCAACGAGGCTGGTGAAGGGACTAGAAAACAAGTCTTATGAGGAGCAGCTGAGAGAACTGGGGTTGTTTAGTTTGGAGAAGAGGAGGCTGAGGGGAGACCTTATCGCTCTCTACAACTACCTGAAAGGAGGTTGTAGTGAAGCAGGTGTTGGTCTCTTCTCCCAAGAAACTAGCGATAGGACAAGAGGAAATGGCCTCAAGTTGCGTCAGGGGAGGTTTAGACTGGACATCAGGAAGAATTTCTTTACCAAAAGAGTGGTTAGGCATTGGAACAGGCTGCCCAGAGAGGTGGTGGAGTCGTCAACCCTGGAGGCGTTCAAAAAAGGTGTAGACGTGGCACTCCAGGGCCTAGTTTAGGAGTCATGGTGGTGTTAGTTGATGGTTGGACTTGATGATCTTAGAGGTCTTTTCCAACCTTAATGATTCTATGATTCTATCATTCTATGATTCTATGTCATCACAAGAAAGATGTAAGAAGAACCAGAAAAGACCGAGAAAAGGGTGGCAAAACCGGTGAGAGCTGTGGAGCAATTGCTGTATAAGTAGAAATGAAAAAGACAGGGACAGTTCAGTCTGATGCAGTGTCCTGCTGCTGGCCCTTCACAGAGATGTGAGCTAGTTAGTCAGCCCTTTGCTCCGAACAAGTATGAGCACGTCAGTGTGCTCGGAGAGCATCCCAGCCAAACAGACCTTACCCTGTCATTCCTAGCAGGACCACAAAGAAAAGGAGATTTTTTTCCTCTTCTTGTAATTCAACGGTGCTTTAGTTGGGACTGTTAAGTTGTGCAGAGCACTGTGACTACCACGAAGTCATGATTCACAGGGTCGGTGATGCTGTGGCTTTCAGCTGCTACTGCTGCTTTGCCTGCATATTTTCAGTGCAGTTTCTGCCCAGTAAGGAGAGAATACATTTTCTAAGGAAGACACTCTAACTGCCCAAAGTATTTCCATTTAAATATTTGCTGATGATTATCCCCAGAATAGGAGATCATTCTGATTGTTCTGTTAAGGTTCAGTGGCTTACGACTCTTATTAAGCAAGAACACTAACCTGAAGTCATGTGTAAAGCAGAGTGGCTGATGGGATTTCTGGTCATTAGATGCTATCTTGTGTAGTCATGAAACTGATGTTTCTTTTTTGGTGGTTTGGGGTTTTTTTCCATGCTGCAGGGTTTTTTCCACTCAGTAACATTTTATCTGTGCTGTTTCAGTCTCCTGAAATCAGATGATTTCCAGAGTTGGAAGAGATGAAGCATGGTCATGTAAACAAAACAGAGATTTTTTAAGAGGTTGAGACACAGTCCTGTTCAAGACCACACAGTGCGACTGTGGCAGAAACAGCCACTTAATCTGTCTGTATGTCATTTCCCGCATCCCTAAATTAGGATTTTTGTGTGCAGTGCTAAGACTTTTGAAATAAAATAGTGACATACATGGAAATTGATCAGGAATCCTGAACGACAGTGAGGTTGGACTGACTTGCAAGTTGGATGAGGACAAGAACAGCAACCACCAAACCCCGTCTCATGCCTTGGCCAGAGAAAAATGCAGTTCTGAATCCTGAATTCAGGACTTGAGCTCTTCCCCTTGCTACTGAAACTTTATGAAAGATTTGGGGTCTGAACTCATTATTTTGATCCAAAGCTAAACTTTGTGCTTCTCTGGCTGTGTGAATAAATATAAATTCAAAACTGGGCAGAAGCAAATGGCTGAGGGGTCATATGCTGCAGAGGGAATGATACTGAGCAGGTGACTAGGATGCTTATTGGCTTTATAACAACATTTATTCCTAACACTTTTGCTTTATTACATACTTAACAAAAATGTTGCTTTAACTATTCTGGAGTGATGTTCCAGCTGATGCTGGGGAACCTGTGTTTGCAAAGTCTGTTCTTCTGCAAGGAATGTGCGTTGTGTGCCACTTTTCGTTGATAGTTCACAGAAAGGGTCAGAGGGAGAAAGAAAGAGAGGGGGAAAAAAGGTTCAGCTAGTGAGTTTTCACTGCCCACTGGAGCATGATCTGGTCATACCCAAGTAGCTCATGCCAGAACACATCTGACACCCTGGAAGCACAGAGTACAGCGCAAGCTAACTTCTTGTGGAAAGCAGGGTATACCAGCCTGTGCAAGTCTCTGTGCTGTGAGTGGGCACGATATCTAGTGTAAAAATAGGTTGTATACATCTATACTGCACTGAAACGTGCAGCGTACATACATCCATAGCGATGAAACCCTTATTTTCTACAGAGACAATGTGGATCCCAATTACATAAATTCACTTTGCCATCTGTAAAAAATGAGCTAAATTGTCTGACAACCAGGTCCTGTGGCTAGCTGAATTTTGGGGAGGTCCCCCTTTGGAGGTGCCCAAGAAGAGCAAGGAGGTTTTATGGCTAGGGCAGTGTCCTGCATCCTGGGTAGCAGAGGATATTGGCTTGAACCTGTTGCAGGGGAGCAGTGGATTTCCTTGACCAGGAAGAAGGGCTTCACTAATCTCTCTCCCGGCACAAGGCAGCATTCCATCCATCTTTCTCATCCTGTTCCTGCAAACCCTCTTTCCATCTTGCAGGCTCTCCTGACTTATGTCTGATAAAGCTGCATGACCTGTGGCCATTACATGACTTCGCTACCCTGCTCTCTCTGCTGAGTTAAGCATGTCCTGAAGCAAGACTGGGACTGTCAACTGTGTCAGGATGGGACCTCCCACCAGAGAGCCAACCCGCCACAGGGGCAGCCACACAAGTGAAGCAGGTACCGCTCTGCGGTACTGACAAGTCGCTAGGGGCTCTCCCTTAGTGGCTCGCAGGCTTATAATCTGTTGCTGGTCTTACAAGGGAAACATCAAAAACACCACCTTTCTTTTTTTCTGGGAAAAAGTCTGGTGGGAGAAAAAAGGGTGATTTTTGCTGTTTACATTCCACAAACATGCTAGCTCAGCGGTTGCCTACTGCAGGAAATCTTATATTTCCATTCAGAAAGAAGTGCCTACAAGGAGAGTGATATAATTAGGGTATGTGGATAACTATTTAACTATATGAAAATCAGTGATGGGAGGGCGTATCTTCAGTATTGAAGTATGACTGATCAAACAGCGCTGGAGGAGAGAGGCCCCCGACATCCATTCCCTCTCTGTCCTCGTTTCTCTTACTCTAAAAAGTGCCTTGCTCGTTCAGTACTCTACTCATTTCAGCATGACTCTTTGGGGAGTGAGACACTCTTCAGCTCAAGGAAAGGCAGGCTTGAGCCATTCAGTACTGAAAGCATTTAGAAGTAATTCCTGTCACATGCCCAGGTCCAAACACAAATGTTCAGGCATTGACTGGTGCTCATGCTTTCTAACGAGGCTCATCTTGGGCATGCAACAGGCCAGCATGATGAGAGGAGTAAAGAGCAGCCAGAAACAGATGGGTTCCCAAGCTACACTGCAGGTTATCATTTTAACCAAGTTTGGTTCGAATTCTTAAATTTCAGTGCTGCCTCTTAAGAGCTCTGTGACTCCAGATGTAACCAGGGCAAAAACTGTGAGATGCCCAGAAACAAAAATAAGTCTGACAAGGAGACGTTCCTCCAGTAACTCTGTGAGTGCTTGCAGCCACAGTGAATTTTGGTTTTGTTTTTTTTTTTTTTTCCCCAGAGCAGTTGTGGAACTGATGTAGTTGTACTGATATGATAAGAAATCAGCAAAGCTTGTATGTAATGAGAACTAGAAGAACTTAAATCTAATACAAAACCATAGAGCACTCTCAAAGAAAAGTAGTTGTAAAGTGAAGAGAGAAGCAGTTCAGTTTCAGATGAGGTTTAGAGCCATTATTCAGAGCTTCATCTAGCCCAGATTTTTTTTTTGGCAAATACCAACACAATTATAACTAAATCTCTTTAGTATGCTCATGTGCAACAAGAATCTTTACAGCTTTGCAAAACTCGCAGATAGTAAAACCCTTTTTTTCACTACAGTTCATTACAAGAGGACTACAGACCAAAGGTGGAATTGTATTTCTCTTACCATCCTAAACTAACCTTTCTGTCCCTCTGTTCCACTGTCAGAGGTTGACCAAAAAATGAATCTTGAGCAAGAAAGACTTTTTCCAGTCTCAGTGACCCTCAGAAGATGCACTTGTAGGCCTGGCAAGGTTCTGACCTGAATCTGAAAAAAATCTCCATATGTGAGGCAGGCATTAGGGTTGCTTGAAAAAAGAACAATTAGGATAGTGCTGTCTATGTAGGTGCCGTGTTATCACCTTCCAAAGTGAGCACAGGAAGATAATATGTACTCTGCAACAGGGCAGAAAGTACGGAAGCGAGAAGTGATGCTATGCATGAAGCCAAGTCACCCTAGGGATGCTGGAAAGTGTCAGAATAACTTTTGGGGCTTCACTAGAGAAGACCCAAGGGATAATTATCACCAGGTTTAGACCTGGATGCGGCTAATGGTCTCTCTAGCACTGCCTAGATTAATACTACTGAGAACTGTTGCTAACCTGCCAGATTAAAGTACATGTTGGTTATTATAGTAGAATCCAGATATTCTGGGAAGTGAACATCAACCTATTCTTTCCCAAACAGCCACTGAACAAATTAAACATGTGGATACTTCGAACTTTTGATTTGGTAAAAAATAAGAAAATTATAATGTGGGGGTTTTAGAAATTAACTTTGGATCAAGTGATTTCTTCAAATTAAATTAAAGGAATAACAAGCATATAAACGATGCTTTTGATTTTAAAGGGCCAAGCTTTGTGAAATTGGCTGTTGTGGTGTGCTTTTTTAAAAGCTTACTTGCAGAGTGGGCTTTGAAAGTTTTTGCATCTTTGATTTAGTGACAAGGCAGAGTTTGGATCCCAGTAAATGGGGAAAGATGTTTAGGAAAAGGCTAAGGCCGTCAGAGGAGAATAATGGCCACAGGATAGACATTAAAAGTAAACAGCCTATGGCAAGACTGATGGCTTGAGACTAACAAAGTGCAGGAAGAAAGTAAAAATTGCCAAGAATGAAGCTGAGATATATGTTGCAAAGTATATTAATAGAAATAGTAAAAAAACCAACCAAACAAAACCCAGCAAAAACAATATAAAAAACTTCAGACTTCAGGAAAGTGAAGAAGTGGGGCTGTCACGTGGTGAGGGCAGGATGGAAATAAATACAGCCAGTTTGTCACCAAAATGAAATTAATATTTTGCTTTTGTTCTCAGCAGAACCAGCGAGGAATACAAATAAGGAAAAAGCAGGGTGACTAGTGGGAATGGGAGCAGAAGAATATAATTTCTCAGATGAAAGCAAATTAGAAGTTGCTCAGCATGCTTATTTCCAAGAAACATTGGGAACGGTGGTGTCTGAGATGGGTGAAGAAATGGCACACAAACTCTGAACATCCCGCCTCAGGGCAAAGGCAAACCAAACAGAAAGGATTACTGATCTGACCTTACAGTGCACAAGACTTTAGGTGGTTTGGTTTGGTTTAATGGTAAGTATGATGAGAGACACAACAGTATTATAGCAAAGCTCAACACTCCTTCATCGGAGTTACATGATAGCACACTACCCTGACAGCTGTCTTGGGAAGACAGCTGTTTTCCCCAGCCAAGGGAAATGCAGCAGACCTACCTGGAGTGCTGCAGGGTATGATGCTGCATTAGATGGAAAACGACAGCTTTGGAGCTGAACGAGAGTTGGCAGGGCAGCCAGTGACCAGCTGGGAGAAGGCAATGGGCTGGGTTGAAGGGGAAACCGGGATGCTTTCCTAATTCCTAGGTGTCCATCCTAAGAATTCCTACAAATCTACCCAGGACAGATCTCTTGGTGACACTGGTACACCCAGAAAAGAGAGAGGTACTGTGCCTTGCAGGTGGCCAAAAGCAAGGCAGGACTGCAGAAGGTAAGTCCCGCGGTCACAGGTGACTCCCACATTTGGGCACCTAAGTCCCATTAGTATCTCATTCACATAGTTTTGCTCTTGGACCCTAGCTGAGGGTTGGCAGAATTTCCATTCAAGGGTATTTGAAATCTGTCTGTCTTTCTTCCCTTCTCCCATAGAAATGATTTTAGAAGGCTAGAAGGGTTTCTTCTGAGAGCCATAGGTTTTGAGGGCATTGTGCTTCAGGAATCCTTTATGCAAATCTTAAAACTTCTCAGAAACATTTTACCATTGTTTCACATTTGACTGCTTTTCATCAGTTTCGAGACAGCTCTGGAGAATAAATAGCTGCCAGAACAGGGTGCACACCACAGAGGCCATCATCAATCTGTAAGAGCACTTGCAGTGTGGAGTTTCATGGTTTGCGTTCACATGTTGGCAAATGTGATAGCACAGCTTTTTCCTTTTCCAGAGAGGAGGAAAGCTGTCCTCGCGTTTCGCCTACCTGACTATATAGGACAGCAGAGCAGCCGATCCTGCTGGGTCTGAAAGTTCCTGCCTCGTGGCTCTGTTGCTCGGCATTATCCAGCTCAGAAGGATCTTGAGGTCTGCAGAAATGGCTCTGGTTTTCCGTAATAGGCAGCAATACCGTATATGATTTGCCTCTGCTCTGTTGTTTGGGGTTTTTTTTAATCTAAATGATAACACTAGTCTCCCTGCCCCATGCCAAAGTTGCTCATTTTCTAGGCTTTAATTAATTCCTGATGCATTTTAAAGAAGACAAAATTATCTTTAACGGAGAAAACACTATGAGATTATATAATGTTTCTCTCTTAATTCTTCTTACCTGAAAACACACTTATCTTCTCTAAGGACAATATAATTATACAAAGAATAATGATTTTTCTGTGGTAAGAGAAGACTTGAGTTCCAGTTCAACTGATCACAAATGAAACCCAGTTGGTCTAAGGGAAAGTTTCCTGTGATGCAGATGAGAGCTGGGGCAGCCAAGTACTCGTTTTCTGCAGAGAAGTGCGAGAGGCTTGCAGAGATTCTTTCTGAGCAATATTCTAATAGTCTTAATGTCTGAACTGTGAAACAGACAAATTGTATAAATAAGTGGTTTCAGACCAGGCCACTGGTTGGTGCTAAAACATGTTGAGGTGGTACAAAAAATAACTGAAAGGTTTGGGTTTATTTTAAGTAAAATAAAACATGCACACACCAACGCGTTGAAGTAAGTGGAAGAAAGAAGTGGGGGGAAAGGGAAACAGATGCATTTTAGTTTTGCTGGAAATGGAAGTCCTTGTAGTGACCCTGTCCAGGTACTTGGAGTTTTTTTCCTTCCCAAAGAGTGAAGAAGCCTTTTAATTAAAAAATATTGAGAAATACCATGCATGAGTGTCCAATGAGAGAAATCTGAGCTGGGTTGCAAAGTCACGTGGGAGAGCTTGTTGCTCTTTGTAGCACATGTGGAGGAATGAGGCAGAGCATGTTCGTGTCTGGCTCTTCTAAGTCACTGGCCCTCTGCTGTATAGATTTGCTGCAGATCAGCTGTGATTTCTACAATAGCAAAGCTACCAACAACTCAGCTGCAGAAAACACTCTGTCCAGACCTCTCCCATTTAGCATCCAAATCTTACTTGGCAGCTAAAAAAATGAAACAAAAAACAACCCCTCACACATAGAAGACATGCCTCTCATTGTATCAGCAAGCCTACATCACGTCTCTGATATTTTGAATAAGCAACTTCCTCCTGTGTGGGTTTGCTAACACATGGTGTAAAGCAGTTGCAAGAAATAATATATCCATCCTATTATTCCAGAAATGTGAAGGCTGAAAAGATTATTCTGTCTTTTGTGGCTCAGAGGAGTTCTCACCTTCTGAAAATTATTGGACAAACGCGAAGTTATTTTTTTCCTTGCATACAGCATGAATAATGTGGGAGGGAAAAAGATCTCTGTTTAGCCAGAAGTACAATAGCTACCACAGATGTGTGGTCCAGAGTGGTAATACGGATTGTGAGAACTCAGTAACACTATTGTATAGCTGAACTATTCCGTAATTTACACAGGTTGAGGTAAAAGTAGGTAGAACTGCCTTCAGCTTGTGGAGGCATTAGCTTTAATACCTTGGCCAAGTTGAGCCCTGGCTGTACTCTTATTTAATAATACATATCAACATTTTCTCCTGAAGAGATGTACTATCATGCATACACAAATATTTAAGATTAAATGTGAAAGTTGCCATTCTTTCTGGAAGGCCTGTCATTGTTGTGATAGAAATACTCCACTTCTACTGAGCAGAGACAGCAATTTTCAAAGCCAGAACTTGTTTCTACAAAGCATCTGGCAAGTAAAGCCATAAAACAATTCTCGCTGACTACTGTGAACCGTAAGTTTGCACTTACACAGCCTTTTCCCTAACCAGACCGCTCACGTTTCTGCAAGCTCATGCTGGTTGCAAACCAAATAGCACATGTATTATTTGTTTCTTCTTACCAGTAGGTAAAGGGGGACACTGATGGGTTCATATACACAGTCACAAAGCAAGTCTGTGAAAAAGGTGGGATCGAATCAAGAGGCTTTTTCCCTGCTCCCACTATTTTTATCTACAAGAAGCTGCAACACATATAAAGCTTAAAATCCCTCAGCAGGCATACAAATAAAGATTCACATAGGTGATTTTCTGCCTAGACTTTGGCTCAGCTTCTTGCTATTGTACTCCACTGAGCAGGAAGAAAAGCCATTAGCTTAGGTTTACAGATAAGAGGGCAGAAAACTGTCCAGGGTCTCAAGCTCGTCATGGAGGTCTTCAAGAGGACAGGGAGGAACGGGGAGACAGCACAGTTCTTTCAAAAAGAGGAGAGGTGGTTAATTCTGGATCGCCCTAAGGTGCGAGGGGAGAGGGGAAGAGCAGTGGAGAGCCTGGGGAGCTGTGTGTCACTCTGGTGAGCAGCTGGGCACAGCACAGTGGGACCTAGGTGGGGACATCTCCTGCTTTATCTCAGTCTGTTCTGACCCTTGCTAAATGCCTTTGTCCCACTCCAGCTAGGCCATGTCTCTGCTTTAATCGCTTCATGGTAAAAGCCCTTTCACGCCTCGCGTTATAAGATGGCAAGATGCCCAGCAAGTTAGTAGTTGTTCTCTAATGACCCTGATCCATGGGCCCCGATGGGATGCACCCACGAGTGCTGAGGGCCAGTGATCTTGCTAAGCCACTCTCCATCATCTTTGAAAGGTCATGGAGGACAGGAGAGGTGCCCGAGGACTGGAGGAAAGCCAATGTCACTCCAGTCTTCAAAAAGGGCAAGAAGGAGGACCCAGGAAACTATAGGCCAGTCGGCCTCACCTCCATCCCCAGAAGGGTGATGGAACAGTTCATGCTGGAGGTCATTTCCAGGCATGTAGAGGAAAAGAAGGTTATCAGAAGTAGTCAACATGGATTCACCAAGGGGAGGTCATGCTTGACCAACCTGATAGCCTTCTATGATGGCGTGACTGGCTGGGTAGACGAAGGGAGAGCAGTGGATGTTGTTTACCTCGACTTCAGCAAGGCCTTCGACACTGTCTCCCATAACATCCTCATGGGGAAGCTTAGGAAGCGTGGGTTAGATGAGGGGACAGTGAGGTAGATCGCGAACTGGCTGAACGGCAGAGCTCAGAGGGTTGTGATCAACGGCGCAGAGTCTGGTTGGAGGACTGTAACTAGCGGTGTTCCCCAGGGGTCTGTACTGGGTCCGGTCCTGTTCAATATATTCATCAATGACCTGGATGAAGGGATAGGGTGTACCCTCAGCAAGTTTGGGGGAAAAAAAAAACAAACTGGGAGGAGTGGCTGATACGCCAGAAGGCTGTGCTGCCATCTAGCGAGACCTGGACAGGCTGGAGAGCTGGGCCGAAGGGAATGGAATGAAATTCAACAAGAGCAAGTGTAAGGTCCTGCACCTGGGGAGGAACAACCCCACGCACCAGTACAGGTTGGGGGTTGACCTGCTGGAAAGTAGCTCTGCTGAGAAGGACCTGGGAGTGCTGGTGGACAGCAAGTTCACCATGAGCCAGCGCTGTGCCCTTGTGGCCAAGAAGGCCAATGCTATCCTGGGGTGCATCAAAAGGAGTGTGGCCAGCAGGTCGAGGGAGGTTATCCTCCCCCTCTACTCAACCCAGGTGATGCCACATCTGGAGTACTGTGTCCAGTTCTGGGCTCCCCAGTTCAAGAAGGACAGGGAACTGCTGGAGCAAGTCCAACGGAGAGCTACAAAGATGATCAGGGGACTGGATCACCTCTCTTATGAGGAAAGGCTGAGAGACCTGGGTTTGTTCAGCCTGGAGAAGAGAAGACTGAGGGGGGATCTTACCAATGCTCGCAAATATCTAAAGGGTAGGTGTCAAGAGGATGGGGCCAGACTCTTTTCAGCAGTGCCCGATGACAGGACAAGGGGCAATGGGCACAAATTGGAACACAGGAAGTTCCACCTGAATATGAGAAAAACCATCTTTACTGTGAGGGTGACAGAGCACTGGAACAGGCTGCCCAGAGAGGTTGTGGCGTCTCCTTCTCTGGAGATATTCAAAACCTGCCTGGATGCGGTCCTGTGTACCCTGCCCTAGGTGTACCTGCTCAAGCAGGGGGGTTGGACAAGATGATCTCCAGAGGTCCCTTCCAACCCCAACCATTCTGTGATTCTGTGATTCCGTGATTCTGTGAATCTCAACTTCCTGCAGAACAGGGAAGAGCCACTGAATCTAGGATTACTCTGTACCTGTTAAGTGGAGAAAAATGACTGATAATCCAAGAAATAGGGTTTGTGTCTTGTGTATAACTTTCATGGCATACTGGAGATTACATTAAGCATTAGGAAGAGTCAGGTCAAAACAGAGTAGGCACTGAACATAAGAAGGGACTGTGCAGGAAGTGCTTGTTTTGAAAGGCAATTAAAAGAAAGTCTCAGAGGGATTTGACAGGTCACAGCCTGATGCTTCAGTCATCTTGATGGAAATCTGGCTTCTTGCATCTCCGTTTTTTGCTGCTGTCACCAGATGAAGGCAGAAATGGGAAACTCTTAGGAGAAAAGGATCATTTACCTCATTGCTGTGACAGTTCCCAAACACAGTGGTCTATAGTTGAGATTAAGGAGGAGAATCAGGAACATGGGACATGGTTCACTCCTTCCAGTAAAGCAGCAGAAGGAAGAGGAAGAGAGGACCTGGGAGATGAAAAAGGTGGACTTGGAAAGATGCCAACTTTTAAACCCTTTCCACCTCTTCAGATACTCCAGATATAGATAAAGATAAGTGCTAATATGAAAATCACCTGTTAAGTGTAATCATTTAGGAGAGCATAAAACTACAAGCGAGGGGACTAGCTGGTGAATAGATCGGGTCTGAGAGTTACGATGCCTTTTTATTTGTTTGTCTTTATGCTTTCAGGTCTAGGAAACCAGTGTAGACCTCAAAGTGAGGTCTTAGGGAAATGTAAGCGATTTTATGCTAAAAAAACCTGATTTCACTCACACTCATTCTTGGCCAGATTTCACCCACTACACTCATACCCTGTTACAGTCATGCACAGTGAGGTAGATGCGTGTGCTCGAGCAGTCTGGCCAAGGACCACTTGTGTGTAACGTGGAGAACAAGAGACAGAGGCTAGCAGTTCCTCTTCATTGGTGATGGTAAATTGGGTTTGGACACGCCTTTTGTACCCATTAGAAGCCAACAGTTACGGTAGGACCCTTTTGCCCCAGAATTTTGCTTATTCCTCCATGAACATTGGCATGTGCTTTGCCTGTGTTTCCACGTTTGGGGTATCTTAGAGGTACCACCAAGACAAATGGCCCATGCAACATCCTGCAGATTTGTTGCCTACCTCCTGTGGGATCTGCTGTTGACGAACCATCCCAGCTGTGGTTTTATCTGAGCCCAGGCCTTCTGGTCTTGGCATAAACACCACCTTCGTTAATATATTATTGCTGTCAGTTTATCCTTGGTAGAGGCTACTCTGTTAACCTTTGTTTTGCTGGGTTTTTTTCTGGTGCTTTCACATACTCATTTCCATTCATACTTCATTCAGAGCAGACTTATTTTTGTTGCAAACCTCCACAGGGGAGTAACTTTTGCTTGGTGATGGACATGCTGTGTGCATTTGGTTTCCTCACCACTTCCCAGTAGATGTTTTAAGAATTCCCTGTGCTTTTTGTGGGATTTTTTGTTGGTTCATTGGTTTATTTTTTTTTCATCTGGTTGAGGATAATCACCCCCCTTTTAAGCAGTGATTGCAGCTGCTCTGCAATTCAAGCTCTCAAGCCTGAGTGTGTCCATGCAGCCTTTTTTGCAGACTGATGTGAGCTGAGTTCACTCATGCTCTGAGCTGCAGCAATGAGACTAAGGTCAAGCTCAGTCTCTCAGTCAGGCTTATTAGCCTGGGCACAACACAATGCTGATGAAGGCTCTGCAGTGTCTTGTTGCTTGCCTCTGTACACAAAACCCTTGGTGGAAAAACAGGCAGAAATGCAGCCACTTTTCTTCTTCCCTGAGGGATAATACAGGGTTTGCATTAGAACAGCTAACATGCTGAATTTTCATATGTCTTTTCAGTCACTGAGATGTGTTGTTGTTGTTTCTTTCCCTTTGCTATCATTGCATACAGAGGGGGCAGGTGGGCTCAGCCAGCTGCTTCTGCATCGTGCTGCTTTGCCCCCTGCCTTTCACAGCCAAGGGACTTGTAGGAGGGCAGGGATGCTCGCAGCTCATCCTTTCTTGTTTTGGGCAAATGACCAATGCCAGTGTTAGGTTGGCTTTTACCTCCCTGAGCTCTGAGGATTGGGCCCCTTCCTACATTGAGGGCGTATCTGACAAACAACTCCTTGGCAGTGGTGCTGGCTTAAGCAATTACTGCCACGTACTCAGTTGCTCCCAGGCCACTCGTGCCTACCCCATTTTGCCTTTTCTTTTTCTGCAGTCAGATCAGCTTCCAGGTTCGGTCCCTCACACAACTGCGCAGACACTTGAGTCAGCCCTGCCTGAGGGGCTGTCACAAGAGGACAGACGTGACAAGATGCGGATGAGCGCAACTCTGCTGGGGAGTACTAAGCCAGTTTAAAGCAGTGCTGCTAGGAACAGTGCAACCACGACCTCAGAGGTCAGGGGGTTTTCATAAGGACACAGAAGCTTTAAAGAAGGCAAGCAAAAGAAAGCCAGAGGTATTGGCTAGATAACGTCACGCAGGCTTGGGCCTTGGCATCGCGCAGTTGCATGACCACAACTGCAAAACCTCCTGTGCTTTCTAGACAGGTCTGCTAAAGCTCATGAAATCACTCCGTCTGTCACTTCCCACCTCAAAACTGACCAGTTTCATCCAAATTTGAGAGATGAGTTGAAGGCACAGAGATACTGCAGTTCTCACGTGTGCCCCCCTTTGGCAAAGATTGCAATCTGCACTGGCAGTCACTGGTTTTGTTTGACCTGTGGAGCCATCGGTCAGCAGATGCATCCTGCCCAAGTGATCAGCACGTCTGTGGCTTGCGACTGGCCACAAAAGAAACTGCCTCTGACTTAGACAGCATGTGGGCACGTGGGAAGAGATTGGAGGTAGGATGTGCACATCCATGGGGTGCAGCGATTAGTAGATGTGAGGGGGGCTGGAGAAATAAGAGGGAAAGGGTGAATCGCAGGGGACATAAGGAAGGAAGAAGGGGATATTGTGTGAAGAGCGGAGAGCAGGGTTGTAGGATACAAGGCCGTAGAAGACCAAGCTTCCTCAGCTCTGCTTCTCGCAGAGCAATGTTTATTTTCCTTAATGTCAGCTCAGGGAGCTGCAGCTACACAGCCTGTACCTCATTAAGGATTATGACTCAGAGGCACAGCAAAATTGAGGTATTTGGTCTCTAACATTGCCGAGTTCTGTCTGCATGTGCAGGGCACCATTCTAGCTGTTGCAGAGTAATGCTTGTCTTGCTTGCAATAGGATAGCAGGTTTGGAGCTAGATACAAGTTACTGCGTTTTCATCTTTCTTAGGAGACTTGCTACATTAGGAAAAAGAGACTGACTTTCAGGGGCTTGTGCAGGACAGTGTGGCTATAGATCTACCACTAACACCTATCACACAAGAAGGGAGCGATGAGATTCTGGCTTTTTTTGAAGAGCACAAATGATATCAATTTTTTTCCTGGTCTTCTTTCCACAGTCTTCCTAGCTATTCAGCTCACATTGTCCTTTTCAACTGATGAGTGGGCAAAGCACATATACTGTGATTTTTTTCCTTTGGCTCCTCAGAGGAGATGTGACTAGACACAGTTGAAGCCCTGGTGCCTGCGTACAAGGCACTCCTCAGCTTTGTTCTCTGGATACGCCTTCTCTCTGCTGCTCTTCTTGCTGGGATAGAGAGCAGCAGAGCTGTCTCCTCTGTGCTGAAGGCACTTCTACCTTCACCAGGGGCTGTTGGATTGGTGTTGCCAAAGTTCCTGTTTGCAAACCTCTCCATGATTTAAACTATATGCTCTGAGGAGAAACACTCCTCCTGCTCAGTGGCTGCAGGGAAGGCCAAGATAAGTGGGGAGCTGGATTCCTCTGCCCCTGTGCTTGTGGAGCAGGGACTGTGCAGCGATAGCCAGAGAAAGGTTGGTTCCCCTTGTTAAAGCTCTGCTGAGACAGAAGACGATGGTGAAGGTGATATGACCACCTTTATATTCAGAGCAGGGGGTGAGCAGTAGGAGAATTTGTCACTCCCCAGATAGCTAATGGTGCTATCTGGGATGGCTAATGGTGTTGATGGGCTCTTGTCCAGGGGTCTGCTGGGCTGCAAGAGCAGGGCTCGGCTTAGAGGGCTGTTACCAGCCTCCTGCCCCCCAACAAACTTGCCCTCAGGGCTGGTGGGAAATGGGCTCCTCCTACGTAAAAGCTATCAGCTTCTGTCAAGCCTTGTCCAGGCGATCAGTGTACACTGTGGTTTCTGAGGGCTGCCTGGGAGTTTTGCTTTTAGGCTGCTTGCTCAGCTGCCAGTTGGGGTGACTGCCCTGGCATGCTGCTGCTCAGCCTGGCACCTAACTGCATCTGCACCTGAACTGCTGGCCTGGCTCCTGCTCCTGCCCTGCTCTGGCCCTGCCTCGTCCCCCCAGGCTCCTCCTGATGCGGTCCCCTCCGTAGCCCTGTGGCTTCGGCTCCTGACTTCTGGCTCACGCTGACTCCACTTTTACCCAGCCATCACGTAGCACGCACAGACTCTCGGGATTATTCCGCCTGACTTCTGGTCTGCTTTGTATCTCGTCAAGATCCTCAATGTCCTGCTCACTGTTGACCGTAAACTCCTGGTCTAGTTGCCCCCTTCCTGGATGAGAAGACCTCTCAAAAGACTATTTTCTAACCACAGGTAACAGTTTACTCCATCAAAGGCATGTATACTTGCGGGGAGCGAGAGCTAGTGCGTGCCAGGGGGTTGTAAACAAGGTGGGAAGGGAGCGAGGGATGCGCAAGTGGGAAGCAGAGCGGAATGGTTTCTGTATCTTTGGTGCTTGTGTGTAAGCACACGTACGTGAGTCAGACCGAAGGGCTGCCTAGTCTAATACCCTGTCTCCAGCTCTGGACAATAGCAGATACTTAGGGAAAGAAATGAGGCATTCACATATTTTTAAAATGGTAAATAGGCAGGATCTTTGCAAAGACTGTGAGCATTGCTGTGGGCTGTTACCCAGCCTCCACTCAAACATTTCCTGTGTTATGTTACTGTTAATACTTAATTTCTTCAATGAGTTATTTATTCATTATCAGCAGTACAAATTACTGGTGCACTTTTGGGGAGGGGTGACCTGCTGAGAGTTAGAGTCAAGTTTTCTGTAGTCTTAAAGTTTCCTGCAGCCAACAGGATGCACAGAGAGAAATATTACAAATGTATATAACACCATACAGTGCCTGCACAGACTATCTGGTCTCCAGGTATCAAAAATACTTACAGTTCTTATTGCCACTGTTGTGTTTTTATGACATCCTGCTCAATCTTTATAGCCTTACAGCAATCACCGTCACAGCTTTTGAGTCGAGGCTAATAAAGGATGACTTGTGGTGGCCTCCACCACCCATAACTCACCACAAAATTAAGCTAGACATTTATGGACTTGTCCATTCAGTGCTGTAAATAAGCAGAATTTGGAACCTGCACATGTAATTTACCAAGCTGGTTGAACTAACTCATTAGCAAAAGAAAAAAAGTAATTAACCTGCCACAGAAATGACTTTAATGCAAAACAGGCGAAGTGTGGAAATAGAGTCTTAGTGATTACTGCTGCAGTCCTTGCAGTTCAGCAGGAATTTCTAGTTTGTTACTCAAATTTGGGAATATCTGCAACATCGTGATAGGTAACAACAGCAAGTCATCGTAATAGGTAAGCAAAAGGTCAATGTACACAATCCTGACATCCATCAGTTTTACAGTATGATAGCTTTGGTGTCCTCTGGAGTCCTCTGATTTCCACAGCCCTTCAGTATCTCTCAGCATGAGGATAACCTATGCTACTACCTTCTTGGGTTTTTTTTTTATAGACTTAGTGCAAGATCTTTTTTTTTAATTAACAGTCATGTATGGTTTTCATCTCAGTATCTTACAAAACCACCTTCTTAACATAGCAGTATGACAGTAGTGGGGAGGCTCATTTCCTGGACATCAGAGATAAGACACCAGATGAGCTTGTGGGAAGAGTCCACTGTTTTTAGAAGTAGGTCCATGTGCAGATTAAACAAAACTGAGACTTGTGTAAGACGAAAAGTCAAGCTAAGGTTTGCTTAGATTTTTGCTCAATGCAGGTTGTGTTGAAATAGTATCTCTGGAAAAGAGGACGCACCAACAATATCATGCCATCGGGTTGCTTTCCCTCCACTCAGCCCACAAAGTCAGCAGACAGTTGTTACTGACTGCTATGAGGTCAAGGTTTCACTTTGGGATTATCCAAATCATAAGCTCTCTGCAATAACCAGTAATACTTAATAAAAATACACACTCTCTGCCCTTTTTAGCCTGTGTATTTTAAAACTACTTTACAAAGGAGGAAAACAGTGTGCAGCTACAGCAAAATGAAAGAAAAACTACTCCAACAAGTGACAACAGTGAAACTTTTCAGATACCTTTTTCCTTTTCTCTTGTGTCCGTATTTAAAAAGCAAAGCAGGGAAATTCTCTGAAGAGCCTCCAATAATAGCCAATTTTAATGCTGAATCCTCCATATGGATCTACTTGGGTTGTAGGTAGTGCAACCCCTATTACCCTCAGAGGAAATGTCAGAGTAACCCCTTCATAGCTATCTATCTAGCCCTCCCAATTAAACCCTCTGCAAGACTATGCATAAGCAACCTTACGCCAAGAATGTTAAACCGTAACATGTGACTCTGCAATCTAACAACATGCTTACATTAATATTATGAAATTATTGTTTACATTGCAGTAATTCCCAGATACTCCAGTCGAGAGCAGAGCCCCTATGGTGCTGCTCAATTGTAGATTAAGGTTCAGTCTAGGCCCTGGGGAGCGTGCCTTCTAAAGCAAAAAAGAGAGTCCCCGCTGGTGTACAGACGGAATTTTAATTGCCTTCTGCCTGGGTGTGCTGCATTACCCCAGCTGAGGGTAGAGCCCAAAGGAGCTGGGAAAGAAGGGGGATAAATGCCAAGGGCTTGGGCTGGTTGCACGCACAAGCCGTGTGCATTTTCCCCTCCCTCTTTATATGTCACAGCTATGTCATCCCACCTCATCCGCCCATTCCTCTCTTCTCCAGCTACCCCACACGTGTTCATTGATTAATCTTTCTTTCTCTTTATACATACTCTCAGCTCCCAAAGGCATGCTCTCCTACCGAGGCCTCCTCCAAACAAGGCTGTCCCTTGCCCACAGTGGGAACCCTCTCCAGCTGACCCCTTTCCCACCAGAGCTCCCTCCAGCAGGGATTTTGTGGCAGCTGGGGCAGGCTTTCCCATATCCCTAGGGAAGTATTGCTCTGACCCTAACACCAGCATTACTTCAAGGGCTCAGGACCCGTGCTCTGCTCCGAGAGACAGGGTTGGCACCTGGGGCAAGGTTTTGGGCAGTGAGTGGGGAGGAACTCGCCCTCACCACCATGGATTGCTGCAAATCATCTATTAATTGTGCTGAATGAAAAGCAAATACCATGACGGTGTTGCTCAGCAGGATCTCGCCCTGGGAATCACAGCCTTTCTAATTGAGACAGAATAAGGGAAATAAAAGGGGAGTTTGACTTCACGTTTTTGTTTTCCCAAATTACGGAAAGCTTAGACACAACTGCTTACACAAGCAGTAACCCCACTGTTTAAATGACAAGTTAAAGCTCCAGGGTTCAGCAGCCATGGCTGCCTAAAAGTACCACAGTGCTTGATTTTGATTAATATGAGTTTTGCAAATGGAGCTGGTAGAAATGTCTTATTCCCTGTTCTCTGCTTGGCTGCTGATGTATAATGCTGTAAGCTGACTGGTTTGTTATATTCCTAGGAGAGGAGAAAAAAGATTGGTAAGAAAATATCCCAAAACATATCACACTGTACTAGGGCAGAAAATGAGCTTCAGTTTGATACAATGGGTAGAGATGTTCCTTCTTAAAATCCGACTGCTATCACATTTTTGTCTGAATTTGTAAAAAGTACATAATTTTTATCTTCCCAGGTGACACAACATTACCTTCGCTGCCGTCCCAGCAACCTAGCAAAATCCTAGCTACGTTTTTAGCCTTGCTGCGTACCTGCTGTGACTCACACAAGAGCTGTTCCACTAGTATTCTTCACAATCAAAGCTAAAAATAATTCTCTCTAAAGAGACAAAGACTCTGTCAAATAGGAAGAGTTTTTATTAAGCAATGAGAGTTTGTTTTGTTTTGTTTTCATTTTAGGTGACTCACTTAGAGAAACAGCTTCTTCTTTTGTACAAGATTTTTCTGGGAGCAAATCAATGCATTTAATTTGATTTTGAACCTTGCTGCACAATCAGTAATGCCTCAAGTCTGGAAGCAAATCTCATGGAAAGTGACTTCAATCTGACATTTCAAATCAGTATGCCAAAAATTCGGATGTGAAATTCCTTTCCCAAAAAACCAAGAGCAGTTGCTTTTGACCAAATCTGTATTAAGAAGAGGGCTATACATGCCAGTTATAAGAGAAGAGGCTAAACTCTGATATTGTTCTGAAAAGCTGCAAAAATAAGGTGTAGAAATAACCCAAGGAGTGCACTCCATGTCTTGGTAGTCCTACAGGGACTATATTCTTATATGTGGACGTATACTTCATATGCCAGTGATGGTCATGCACGTTTGCCCAAACCCTTGGGCTCTAGACTCTGTAGCAACACGCTTCTACATGCCTCGGATGGGGAGGGAGAATAGGGGCAGAAAACTTCTTTTTATTGGATCTCTGCCCTGATTTTTTGCAAATTAAGGCAGATCCCAGACATGTTCACACTTTGCATGACCGGGCAGTACTATTAGTCCATCTCACTGCGCAACTGCATCATCCACATTACTCACTGCAGGAGGCTAGAGATGTATTCACTTCTACTGGGACTGGATTAAGCTACTGGCCAGTCTCTGCTGAAACTTTTCTTCTTTTTCTAAAATACCAATTATCAAGCGCTTAACCTTCCCTTCACCCTTTGTCCAATTTCATTTATTCTCTTGTTACTCACATTATGGTCTGTTTAGCCCAGCCTATCTGTTTGTGACAGGTGGGAATTTGGGAGCAATCCTTGGTTAGCGTAAACTACCAGGTTTACGTCCATAGATTCGATGGATGTGACAGTTAATTTCAACTGCAGACCTTCCCCTGTCTTTTAAATGATTTAAGTTTCTTTCTGTTTATATATACTTGAGAAAAATCTCCACAGAACATTGTAATTTTATCAGTGATGGTCCGCATCATTCTGGGTCTTTCTCACACACTGTTGTGACTTCAAAGGGAGCTATATTTAATGAGGATGCCTTAGCGAGGGGCTGCTAATATTCTGACAAGCAGTTCCCACAGAAATTTACCCCTTTAACCTGTGATAGACCCTGCTAAGCACCTTGAACGGATGGGATGAGTTTGCACAAAAGAGGGATTGGCACATTATAAACCACATGGAGTTGCGATTATGTAGGGTGAGCATCTCTATAACACAATCCACCTTCCCAAAACCCATGTTAGAACCATGTCTTCTGGGGGAAAACCCACTAAAAAAACCCCCAAACACAGCTATTTTTTCCAACTTTAAGATTGTCAGAAGTAGGAAATCCACCATAGCCATTGGCACAGCTTTCTAACGGATTGCCAGAAACAGGAAATCCAATGTTAGTACAGCTTGGTAATGGTTATCTATGCTCACATTTCAGATTTTGCATGTCATTTTTAGTTTGAGTTTATAGCTTCAGCTAGTCAATTGGGCTTTTCTGTTTGAAGAGCCCTCGCTTATCAGATTTCTGTTCCCATGTAGGTAGATATTTACAGCCTATGATCTAATTATCACTCTTTCCTTATTAAGCTAAACAGTGTGAGCTACTTCAGAAATCCCAAATCTTATTTATTACCCAGTCATCCAGAGCTGATGTATAGGAAACTAAAGACATTCTTCTTGTCATGTCTGCGGTGTCTTGATTAATTTGTCTTCAGGCGTGATTTTGTGCTAAACCAATGCTTATTTGGTTCTTCTTCTTTCCTATTAGTCGTTACCATGTTGCCCTCCTGAATGATTCAGTCAGGTTTACTTCCTCGGAAGACAGATCCTCCTTCTGCTGCAATGAGGCCACGCTGGCTGCACAGGTTTCTGCCTACATACACGTTGGAGCATCAAAACTGAATCCCTCAGCCCACACCACACTCGCTAGGTGTGCCTCACTTCCAGAGCCATTGCCTGTCCACGCTCCTGTTCCTAATTCAGAAATTCTTTTCTTTCAGTAGCCTACAAATTCCCCAAAAGTCCTAAACTTTGTTGCGTGTCACGTGAAGCTGTGATGCTAATGCTGGTGTGCACCATTACAAATGAATGGCCTATTAAGTTTGGAAGGCTGTATGGTCTGAGTTACATCACGAGGCTCAGCCCCTGGAGAGGAAGAGCACTACTTCTGTGGTCTCTGTGTTTGCCTTGGGCAGGATGTTGGTTTCCTTTTTCTTAGAGTGAACTTCCCAACAAGTATTGCCTGTCTTTCTTAGGTAGCCGGATTGCCGTTTTGAAAGCAGACTTGACTATTTCATGGTTTCTGTTGAGCAATCGTCGACAATTTTATCCCATACCACTCTCCGCTGTCTTTGATCAAGTGTGTCATCAATTATTATTTACTTGCTAATAATGACTTCTGGCTGTGCAGAATTCCCCACACCATCTTCCCGCAGCTTGTGCGCCTCTGTTCACCACCACCGCACAAAATACTGCCTCGTCCCCTTGGCTGCCAAGACCACCTCCTTGCCCTCCTCTCTCCATGATTCGTTCCTTTGTGCCTTGAATTTGGGATGACAGCAGTGTTCAGAAAGTGTCTTTTGCCCTTTAATTTAATATAAACTTTATCTTAATT
Organism: Fregata magnificens; assembly: GCA_013389945.1. Taxonomy (NCBI): domain Eukaryota; kingdom Metazoa; phylum Chordata; class Aves; order Suliformes; family Fregatidae; genus Fregata; species Fregata magnificens. Next base: position 453,469 of record WAAD01017102.1, read on the forward strand.
TTAACTAGTGGATGAACTCAGGCAAATGGCAAACAAAACTGCCATATACTGTGTGTATTTACTGTAAATATTTGTGCATATTTTCTGACACATTATAGAATATAACGCTACCACACAAAATGCTTAGTGTACAGAAAATGGGAAAGAAAGGAAGAGAAAATGAAGGTCTTTTCTTTGGAGACAGTTGTAATACAGGGCTCCCTGGAGCTGCCTCCCGCACTCCCTGCGCTGTGTCATGGCCGTATGCATGGTGGAGATTACAGCTGTCACTGTTTGGCACAGCCACAAGATCATGGCCAAATCGGAGCTGTGATTGCATCAGTTCCACTTAATTCCATTTCTTGATTTAGGGAAAGAGAAAACGACATGAACATGACATTCTCTTCCTCTTTCAGACAAGGCAATTACACTGAATTAATCTTTCTTAAGACCTGTCTTAATTGTTTCTGGTTTTCTGCAGTACATTTGTCTCTGTTGCTGGGTTTGGTTTTTTTTCAGAGAGAAGCCTCAACTTCTCACTTAATAATTTCAGACTGCTTTGAACAGTAGGTTTTGTAAAACAACAGCTATAAAATTTAACGCTGTTAAGGGAATAGTTAGGTATATCTATATACTATGATCATAAATGCATATGATCTTCAGGCAGTGAGCCTAGAAAATCTTTAATTCAAGATTGCAGATATTTCCTCTTATCTCAGTGACATTTCAAAGCATAACTGAAGCAAAACTCCTCTCTTCTGTGTCATCCCATGCTGACAGCCAGAAACTCCCTACACAGGTACAGCACCTGATAGTCCAACATTGCTGGTGAAGCTTTGAAAACTTATTAACAACCCAAACCCAAGCAGCCCAAGCCTGCTGCACCTCCTAATCATGGTCAGTGCAGAGGTTCCTATTGCTTTGATAGGTGTTGAATCAGGCTTACAAGGAGCAAGTCTGGGTAAAAAAACCACCTCCATGTAGCAAGGTAAAAACCAGTTCCATGCAGATATCCACTGTGAGAAGGTGTCTGTATCCTCCCTCCCCAATAAGCTGCCTATATGGACCGGCAACAGGGCCAAGGCTATGGAGCACTGCTTAGTGAGACAAGTCAGTTACCAGCAGCTAGAAGTGCAGCAGGGAAGGGCAGGTTCAGTACATTGAACACCCTTGAGTGAATTTAGGATTGCCTTTCCATTTAATTAGTGAGGTTGCCACACCGAGGAGGCTTGGGAGAATTTACTTAAAAGGCAATCAAATGGCACAGGAGGCATTTTTCAGGCACCGGTGTCCCACTGTACTTTACAATAAAATAATTAGTGCCCACTAAAAACTAGGAAGACCATCCCAAGTTTAGATGTAGGTAAATAATCACTGAGGTGCTGGTGTGCATCATCCACTGATTTAATGACTGCTATCACAGCAGAACCAGGAGTCCTGAGCAATTAAACCCAAGGAAAAATTATAGAAAGCAGGGTAGATTTCTTTTTAAAGTCTCCAAAGAGTAACTGAAAACATCCCCTTTGTTAAATATGTCTTAAATTTAAAGCAAGGCAAATAACCCATACTAGTAACGGAGTACCTTGGGATGTTTTTGCAGAATTGGAGCTGATCTCATGCCTTTTAATGAGCTGTCTCCCAGGTGGAAATGGCAACTTCCACTGTTTTTCCCAAAAACCCATGTTCAGACTGTCTTATGAAACACTCTAATCATTAGTACTTGTTCTGTAAACTGCATGGTGGAATATATTGTAAGGAAGTAATATCTTGTTGGTCTAAAAGAAGAAAATCAGGATGTTAACTTTTACTCTCTACCTTCTTAGTACTTTCAACAGTTAGTCCTCCGGCTGGAAAGCTGGTCTGTACACACGTGAAACAAAAGTAGGTTGATGTGTGACATTAGGACAATCATTTTTTGTTTTGGGATCCAAACGAGAAGGATTTGTTTCTCCCTTGTGTTTTACTGCCACTTAAGTAAGTTGGGAAAAGCTGATGGCATCACAGCACTGGACCTCTCAGTGAACTTTTAGTGTGCCAGGAGCCATGGCACATCGCTCAGCTGTCAACCATGACTTGAAATTGCTCAGCCGGGTGGAAGGCACAAGAGGTTGCGATCGATGGCTCATTTTGACTAGTTTCTCTCTCGCTTTGTCACACCTCTTTTCCCCAGATGTGTGATCCAAACCCAACCAAAGCGGGCAGTCTTGGGCGAGGCCGTGGCTCCCTGCAGCACACCGCAGTAGGTGCGCAGGCTGTTGTGCTACCCGTGCACCTGAGCCTTCGTTTCTGGGCCCCGGCTGGCTCCCTGGGCTGTGTTTTACAGCCTGCAGGCGAGAGGCTGCCTGGGCTGCCTGCAAGGTGGGGGATGCGTTTTGCTCATCCCCAGTCTACGTATTTTTTCTGCCTCCAAGAGCAACTGGGGAGCTGCGAGCCAGGCAAAATGTACCTGTGTATATTCCGGTGTATATGTACGTGCCTGTATCCTATCTTTAGCATTTCAACAGTTAGCATTTTAAAAGCTCTGCTGCAAGAAATATTCCCATGTCAAATTCTGTATGAGGAAAAAAGCTCTTTTTTATAGTCCCAAGTTTTTCATAGATTGGAAACCGTGGTACTCAGTTATTCTACTTTGAATCCATAGTCATTTCAATCATGATTTAAGGCATAGTTGAATGTTCACTGATTTATATAATCAATCTTAATCTTTTTTTGTCCTTCATCTTTTTGCTCTTTTCATTTGGAGAAGTTGATTATTATTGCATTAAAATTATTAAAATAGGTCATTTTGCAATCATATATAGTTTTACACTACTTCATACTTCTTTCTTGCAAACAGAATCTGTATAATAATTACCTACTTCAACGCACATTTATCCAAATAATTAATTTTTACATTCTTAATGCACTGAGTGATATAACATCAGTAAAAAAGAAAATTAATTTGATACTAATTTGTGCCAAGCACTTCTGATAAAGAATGGAACTAATTTAAAAATGTGGGAAGTCAATATTTCAAATTTGTGATTTCTTTGCTGTAGAACCTTCAGTGGTACCTGTCTGCATTTAAATTATTAAACAAAGGAAAGACTACCAACTCCTTTCCTCTAACTTAAAAACATTAGAAGGTATTTTTCAGATGTTCTAATTGCTTAAGTAGTTGGACTTCTTCACATTTTATGAATTTGCCAAGACTTTATTCAGTCACTGGGTAAGAGAATCTTTCAACGACACTTATTCCAGTACTGAATAGCTGCTGATTTTAATATCTTGCCATGTATTCTTTTTTTTCCTGTTTCATCTTTTGAGGATACTGTCAATTTTAACAAGGGCAAAAGTGTCTATGAAATTCTGTTGAGATGGTAATGCAATAACAGCAAAGCCAGAGCATTTTGCTGGTTTTACTCTTTACGGGTCATGCAAAGAGACAAGTTTGGAAATTTCAACTCTTGGTACCACCAAAGGCAGCAAATTCTAAAGATGCTTGGTTTAGATATGATACACTTCTCTTTGTAGCAGTTTATTAGTAATTAATTTTTTTTATGGTGACATCCTCCTATCAGTGACAAATGTATTTGGTGCAATGATGCCTAAACTTCAAATACTTATAGTTAAAAGAGAAAATTTTAATACAAGTAACTATATTCATTGTTTAAATGCACCATAAGCAAATGACATATTATTCTCCCTCAGTGAGAGCCTGTAATGTATGCTGCAAGGCGATTCTATGACATAAGATGCATAGTTCAAGCAACACAGTAATTTTTCTTCTCCTTCAAATCTCCACTGAAATTAATTAGTGCACACACTATACAATTGTCTGTCATAAGTCTTTGGGCTGGTCTGGACTGACGTCTTGCACAGCTTGGTGCACTTTGGTCTATTTGCTGTGTCCACGTCCATCAGTTACTATCCCATCTCACCAGCCCGAGGGTGGCTTTGGTTTGTGCTGAGCCTGTCACACAGGGTTCACACTGCCTGCATATCCCTCGAGGATCCAGCCAGCACAGCCAGTCCCATCCCAGGGACTGACTCCTGTTTCCCACTTCCAAGCACCCATTCAAGGCATGCTGAGTGCTGGTAGCTGTTGCGTAGTGGTAAGAGGCTAGAGTTAATTCCTATCTCCTGGCTCTCCCCGCATCCGTATTTGGCACAGGCGAGTGTCTAGCAGCGCCCAGTGGCACCAGCCACTGCACTTCGCACTGCGACATGGGAATCCCACAGTTTCTGGTGGGAAGTCCCATGATTATCCAAGCCTGCAAAAAGTCTGTAAATAGCAGGGCTCCTGACGCTGTGCTGCCTGCAGAAACACTTATGAGCTGTGTCTCATCCCAAAAGCCACTCATTAGGGAATATGCATTATTATTATTATTATTGTCAGTGAATCTTGCCCAGGACTGTGTTTCAGAAAAAAAAAAAACAAACAATAAAGCAGCAGCAGTTTTCCAATACAGCACTGCAGTACAGCGTTGCTGAATCCAAGGAACCATGCAAGGCTTCTATGCCTTTGGTGATAATTGATTTGGTCCCATCATCCTGGAGAACGTGAGAAATAGTACGTCTGTGTGTAGCCTCCCGTGATGATTTAGGAAACTCACTTTCCCCTCAGTGGTCTTTGGTGAGACTGAAGCAGAAGGATTCATGTATGGGACAGTGAACTTTGTCATGCAGCTTCTCGCTAGTATCTTTTCCATTCTTCAAGTGATAATTTGATGAATCCTGACTTATAAATAGGGCTACACAAAAAAGGTCTCTGTTCTTAGACCATGTGCTTTGTGGGTGTGTTATGGAAGAGAAGTATCCTTTGCTTCTTGCAGTGCCTTTATTGGTCTCTCCTGGCAAATGTCAAATGCCATGTCAAATCTACAACTTCCAGCTTCCCTTCTGGAGTGCTAATACGCAGAGATCTTCTGGAAGATCTGTGAATATCCACTCATCCTTTTGATTAGGTTCACTCTGTAATATAGAGCTATTTCCTGAGATGGTTTCAGTTGGCCTCCTGTTCTCTTCTGCCTGTCCCCTTTCTCTCATAGTGATTCACATGGTGTTACTAGTGAAGTCAACTCTTAGCCATAGTGCCACTCAACTCAAAACCTCTTGGCTGTGTGTTGCTTTGGATTTACTTGGTTTGAGCTCTGAAATGTTAACTATGTCTTTACCACCAGATTATCTATAGCAAGCATATTAGAAACAAGTTATCTGGACGTATTTTTTTTCTGTCTCGACAAGGGTGTTTAGGAGTAGTTCCCCAAACTCAGCCTCTGGTTTACAATGGGAAGTGCTTCTTCCATCAATCCTTTAATTACTGACTTATATACATGATTTCATAGAGGTATAAGTCTTCCTGTGAAGTCAGTCACAGTTCTTGCACTTGGATTAATGGATATACTATTTCTAACCAGAAAATGTTTGCATTAAGAAGCACTTTCTAATCTAGACTCCAGATTAGCAGTCCCACACTTACTTTGCTACAACAATCTCTTCATTCCCACTGTATATGTGGGAGCAAGCACAACGATAACAGGCTTTTGCAGTTCCAAGCTCCCTACTGAAACTTGTGAAGCACCTGTTGTCCATTTTCTTTGCAGCAGATTTTCTTACTTGGGCGTTTGATTACCGTGCATTACACTTAACCGGCACTTCATGAATCCCTGGTTCTTTCAAATACAGAGTTTTTTTTCAGTTGACAGCAGAAACAGACTGCTTCATATGATGATCCACTTGGATCTGCCTCAGAGACCCCCCATCAGTAATTGCTGCTTTTCTCTTCCAACACAAATGCATCCAAACATTTCTTCCCAACTGCAGATATGCTAAACCACTGCTGATGACACTGCATCTGCCGTATCTTACTCTCATTTCCATTTCTGGCAAATCCAGGCTGTAACATGACTGCGAAACTGGCATTTCTCAGAACTTGTGGTTCGTGAATGTAGATTTTGAAGCAACACTCCACCTGCCGTGGGATTTCTCAGGCTATGTGAATTATAAATGCCTTTCATGCTCGAGGGAGGGAGGGAGGGAAGGAGGGAGGGAGGGAGGAAGAGGGATGTCCACTGGCTCCTTTCTCTTCTCTACTTAGCTTCAGAAATGCGACAATTATATTGAAATCTGCAATAAAAACCAGTGTGTACTCTACACTGCACAACAACTCACCAGTATTATGTAAACCAGAGCATCAGTAACAGATGTACAGACCAAACAGATACTATGACATTCAATTTTCCTTTCGGCATGTCTTGGGAAAATTACTCATGTGGAAAGATTAACACATACAGAAAGACTGTATAAAAACCCCACACAAATAAGCCTGTCTGACGTAAATGTTGCCACAGCCTTGCAGACTAGTTCCCACCTGGGTTTGGGAGCTTATCTAATACCCGTTAGCCTACGACATTAATTGATGGCACAAATAGGGTCTGGTTTTTCCTCTTGGGTATATTGTTGTAATGCCAGTCTGATTCTGCCAGTGTCACCAAAGCCACACCTGAGAAACCAAGTAAGGAGTCAGGTCCATAGATCAGGGATTGTATACGGTGATGACAGTTAATATTGGACAATCCTCTCTGGCTTCATTCATACATTAATAAATCAATGGAGATTTATTTTATGACACATACAGCACTACCACTAAATCCTTGTCCTTTTAAAACCATGTTTGTTGAGTTTTAGGCTGGCAAAGCCACAGATTACTCAAGAAAAGCATTTTGAAGTATATCAAAACCATAGTGGGAAAGCATATCCCCTTCCATGTAACAGCAGCTTACTGAACTGCAAATGCCTCCAAAACCAGGAAAAAGCAACTTCTTCCATACAGAGGTAGGAAATGAAGTTTCCATCTATATTAGGGACCTAGCACATTGCAGTCTTTTATCTTTTCATGCTTTACATGTTTATACATAACAGGGCAGCCTGCCAGCAGCTCTGGCCAAAACCAGCAGCAACGGCTTAGCTCCGAGAGGGTAGGTTTTTGCTGGAGCAGTGCATGAAACAGGTACGTTGGTTTGTCAATATTCAATTATAAGTATGGAGGCACTGCCTATGGTGCTGACCGACATTAAAAACATAACAAAACTGAACGGTATGCGAGTGCCACTAGAGCTAGAAGGCAGGGTACTGCAGTTGACAGAGAAGATCTCCTCATGCAGTCCTGAAGCTGAGGAATCTTATTTGCATTCACATTTTGGCCCCCATCCACCATTCTGGCAATGCAAAGGACAATCAATTGACTAAGCTTCCAAAATTGCTTTAAAGACTCAACTAATGTCAAATCCATTTCCTACGTTTACAGCAATTATCAGAAAATTCAGAATTAAGAATCCCCAGTAAACTCAGTTCTGTCTCCTTGATCCTATGTGTTAAGTAGGGTTTTCATTACCCCATCCTACTTCTTTGTACAGATGTGTTCTATAGATCAGCTGGACCAGTCTTTTTCACACTTGGTCTGGAAATCGTGCATGATTCATAAGCTGTCAGAAGGTGGTTGATGGAACAGGCCACCAAAACTCCATATCAAACTTAGGTGCATCTTTCCATGCATGCCAGCAAGAAAATAAGCAAGTTCATGAAAGGAAACCTAGTAAAGCGATACTCAGAGCTGAACCTAAGGCTTTCTCTTTCTAAATGGAAAGCAGTGTGGGTGCGTTACAGGAAAAGATCCCTTAATTTTATGTGAGGTGGTTATGTAGCCCTTGGATGAGATAAAAGAGCATTGGGCTAAGTGATGTCCAGGGTCCCTTCCAGACCCACACTTCTGCAGCCACACAACACAGCATGTGCTGGGTTCATTTCACCTAACACTCAACATCTATAGTACAGATGTTTACACTGAGCTGGGGTCCCTGTGTTAGCAGTGGGAAACAGGCCTTGCTAGGAGAGCAAGCCTTGCTCTGGCTTTTGAGGTTGAAAATATACTGTTAAGACAGGGGTTAAATCAAAGTAGTGTTTATCAAACGCTTCCTCAGATCTCATTACGTATATGACTGTGATCCTGCTTTTCTTGTAGAGAAAAACTCCCACTAACATTAACGGGTATTTTTTCCTTAAGAAGATGCACAAGATACAGCCCTTAGATTACAGGGGAAAAAATGCAATTTCAATAGAAGTCAAGAGTGTTTGGTTCAGCTCCGAGTGCCTTGTGAGAAGAACAGAACTAAAATTCACCTCAGGGCATCCGAAGATAACGAATGTAATTTCAAGAGAAAGTATAGGGATCTGCAGTTACAGCAAAATGTGTATTGTGTCTTTGTATTGTGCGAGGTTTTGTTCTTTGCTTAGCAGCATGACCTATTTCCCAGCATCATGTGATTTTTGTATTGGAAGTCTCTTCTGTAAAGAAGTAGAATCAATTTTCTAGTGGGAAAGGTACAAATCTGATTTTCCTTAATTCTGCCCAATAGAATAGTATAATGTTGCATTTCTTTTTATTTATTTATTGATTTAAACTTCATAACCCTTTTGAAAGATAAGTATGTGTAAAGCATATGCACATACTTATCTGTTGTTGGCAGTATGTAATTTCATTTAGTTTTTATTCAAAAAATGTACAAGGCATGAGGAAAATCCAAATTAAATTACACTTGGATTTAATATGATTTACAGTCCGTCTCCCACCACAATGGCAGTTAAGCACTTAGGTGTCTGAAGTGCCCGAAGGGTATTTAAGCTGCCTTCCACCTCCCTCTGGTGCCTAAGTTTTCTGCTTAAATTTTGCTTAGCTGCCTGAAGTTTTTTCAACTATGCACACAGAGATGAAAATCTAGGGATGACACCTCTGGCTAAAATGATCTGGCATTCTTAAAACAGGAATTCCTTTGTCCCAGTCTCATAAGCAACCCTGTCTATCAGACTTTCTCAGTTCATTCCTGACGGAGACCAACACTAGAACTGAGAGAAGAGAGAAAAAAAAAATCAAGCTGTAATGGAGAAATCTGGAAGGGAACTGTTTACGCAGACTCAACAGCTTTTGGAAAGCTGGCCCCTTAAAGTATGCACAGTTAGGCACTCCTAATCAGCAGTCCCTTCTGAAACGCTTGCTATATATGTATTTTTAGCTTGTGGCTTCTTTATTTCTAGTGATATTTCTTCTGGCGTTCTGGAAGCATTCGTAATTATGCTGACAGGACTTTTTAAAATGCTCATATAACTCAAAAGTGACCAAACGAAAGCTGACTACACTTTCCCAAAGGAAAAAAAAAATGTTTTATGAGTTGAGAAATTTCAGCTCTAACAGTAATTAATTTTCAAGTAATTGTTAGAAGGCTGTGCTCATAGTACAGGTTTCTGTTCATTTGTCAAAATCAACAGCACAACACTACTGAGGACACAACAAAGCTGAGAATACTGTAGAAATTATTATAAAGGAGATGTTGAACATTTGGTAAGCTAAGAGGATATTTGGTTAGGTTGGATTTCAAGTATTAACCTCTTCGGGAGATGAATTCTGGCTTTCTGTATCTTTCCTATCACATGCACATTAATGCATTGTGTCTGCATGGGGTTTTTTTGAGACCTCGAATTAATTAGGAATTTGAGCTTATATTTAGGATAGGATGTGTCCGCACTAGAAAATAACAGTGTTGTTGCTAGGTCAATGCTTTCACTTATATATGTGCCCAATGCCGTGCATCTGAACTTGCCAGAGCACCCCCAAATTTTCCAGTACAGATGAGACCCGGTTCAGCGTCTGCTTCAAGTTTCCTTGACCTTTCAGCAGCTGACGTACTGTGGCTTGTGCAGTACCTGCTGTACAAAACTGCAAATGGTTGCCTGGCTTCTGCTCACTCCAGAAGTTACTCAGGCTTTCACTGCAGTTGACGGGAAGTAATAAGGAGCTGCCTTTGGACCGAGGTGTTGAACATGACTCAGACACAGCTCAGTATTGAAAACTAAAATGGAAATGTCCTCCAGCGATTTCTAACTAACAGTTTGAGAAAACAGAATGAGATTTGGCGGCGGGGGGTGGGGGCAGGTCTATAGCAGGTGCGATGGCTACAAAAGGGATACATTTCAAAGCCTAAGAGAACTGAACCCCCATTAATGTTGAAAAGAAAGTCTCTTTAGGTGAGAAAATCTGCTCCTCCTAATTACATTCACATTCTCGGAAAAATTGATAAGTGAAGATCAATGTAAGGGACTTTCTTTCCAGTAGACCCTGCAGACCTGTTGGGGTGATCTGTAATAGCTGCTTTCCTGATGCTCTTAAGTAGATTTCAACCACTTTGATGTGTTAAGTGGTTTTTGCTCGATAGAAAAGGTTAGTAGTGCTCTGTTTGAAATCTTGCTTTGTGCACATAACAAACATTGCTTCTGTGGAACAGCTGATTTTAAGCCTGGGGATGATAACTGATGAATACCAGGACGATTGCTCTCAGTTTCACTCCAGAGGAACTGGTCTGCACTTCACAGAGCTCTCTCACCAGCTGAGAAAGAGAAGCTCATGGTTTAACCCCAGTCGGCAACTGAGCACCACACAGCCACTCGCTCACCCTCCCCCCGCCTCCGTGGGCTGCGGGCAGCAATCGGAAAAAAAAAAGTAAAACCTGTGGGTTGAGATAAAGACAGTTTAATAGGACAGCAAAGGAAGAGAAAATAATAATAGTAGTAATAATGATAAAAGAATATAGAAAACAAGTGATGCACAATGCAATTGCTCACCACCTGCTGACCGATGCCCAGCCAGTACCCGAGCAGTGGTCGGCCCCCCCTCCGCCTGGCCAACTCCCCCCAGTTTATATACTGAGCATGATGTCATATGGTCATATGGTATAAAATATCCCTTTGGCCAGTTTGGGTCAGCTGTCCTGCCCCCGCTATGCTCCCTCCTAGCTTCTTGTGCACCCGGCAGAGCATAGGAAGCTGACAAGTCCTTGAGTAGTGTAAGCACTACTTTGCAACAACTAAACCATCAGTGTGTGATCAACATTATTCTCATACTAAATCAAAACACAGCACTATACCAGCTACTAGGAAGAAAATTAACGTTATCCCAGCCAAAACCAGGACCCTTACCAGCTGAGAAAGAGAAGATGCTGTTTGCCAGGAAGATGTCAGAACACAGCTGAGCAGAAAGGTGGAAATGAATTTCTTGGCAAACTTTACAGGTGCTACCTTTTGGGATTCTTTTGCATCCTGTTTCTGTATGCACCATTTTTATTCCCAAACTTTAAATGTATTTTCTTTTCTTTCTCTTTTTCTTCTGTATCTGTCTCATGCTAAAATACCCCACGAATGCACCATCCTCTCAGATTTTAGTTTTGATCATTTGATTGTTACATGCACAACACTCTCAGTGGACACTACAAGCACGTAAGCACTGCAAAGTAGGACTGCCAGTATATAAAAAAAAATAGGGAATTTACACTTTGCTGTAGTTAAAACTCAGGCAGACCAGAAACGGGTCAGGCAAGCTTAACTGTCTTCCTATGAGTGATACAATCTGAAAAGTCTTCTGACTGAAGAAATTATGTCATGCTCTGTTTCTGCGATCAAACCATCATAAGCTATTCCTATGAGATAATTTCCTTGAATGAGCTATTTCTTATTTGGAAACAGACTTGTGAGGTATATGAAAAGGTCACACAGAGAAAAAATGGAAGCTGTACTCTACGTGCATCCTTGTATAAACCCAGAAGTTGCAGAAAAATAAGCTGCAAATACCTGTGGACTACCAGCATGGGAAATGAAGACAAACAGGAGGCTCAGCACCGGGACCCTGAGAGGAAAGCTAAATTGCCTTTGTCCTGTCTCAGTTCTGAGCTACGCGAGGGACTGAAATCACCTGCGATGTTCTCCAGGAAGCCACGGAGGCTGCTGTAATTTATGGCAGCCTACTACAAAGCTACACCAGCATAGGAGACCGGCCAAAGATTTTGTGATTGGCCAAGCTGGCATGGGCTGAGCAGCATTAGATAAGGCTGATCAGAACTGCCAGTAAGAGGCTGTGCTGGAGGAGATCTAGAAGGAGAAGAAAAAGCAGCACATGCATCTGACCTAAGGGCAGAATCTCTGCCTCGTACAACAACTCACGTACAACTGGAAACCAGTAGTGCATGCTGCGATGATGGTAAAAGCTCAGCAATTAAGGGATTTAATGGCACTTCAAGTAAACACGGGGATGTTTAGATATTACTTGTGTGCACTTTTCTGAAGTAGGTCAAGTTATGATGTTCTGAATGTCACATACCGCAAGCGAAAGAGGGGAATGTTTGGAACCTAAATAACTGTTAAAACCACTTTTTTTACAGGTCTCTCTAACTGCTGAGGGTAGTATTTGCTTTACTGTGATGATCCAGAGAGCACTATGACCACTGTCTTTCCATGTCACTGCCTAACACTAGTCTCCTCAAAATCTGTATTCTGGAACCAAATAAAAGGAACTGATTTTCAGAGGTAATGAACATATGCACTCTCGAACAAAAAGCTTTGAGAGTTGCAAGCTCTCATCATCTCGAAAAGTAAAACCAATTAACTAGCGGCATCAGTGAGGTGTTTGAGGGCTAACGCTAGATACTGGTATTTGAAAATGTTGTTCCAATTTTAAAGATTTTATGTAAAAGATTTGTAACTTCCAAGCTTTGACAGTTCCTCATACTGCACCCAAGAAAGAAGGGGACGATCTCCCTACCCCTACTCATTATCGCCCATGAAAGCCTCAACGGGCTGAATTCCTCTGGCCAGGACAAACGCAGCTGCTGCAGCCCCCACATGCAGTCCTGTCACACCCTGAGGAGAACGACTAAGATTCCAAACAAAAACGTTATCTTTGAAGACTTATTCTGAAAAACGGACCAAACTTGTATTCCCTTCGATATGTTCTGACCCGCTTCTTCACGGTACATGTAGGAACACAAGATATTGTCAGTCTATGGCGTCACATTTGTTCGAAATCAAATAACCTAGGCGAGATCCTGCTCCTTTCACGAAGAGCTTCCATCACGTCCAGTCCCTGGCAGGGCATCCGACTTACTGCATGTGGAGCGTCCCCCCTACGGCCGAGAGCCCCCGCCGTACCGCTTTTTTCTTCATTCGGATTGTATCTTTATTTAATAGCATTACGTAGCGGTTTCCTGCGTTTACGGAGAATTTCCGTTATTGATTCCTCACGGTGCCATCTTCGCGTTTCTTCCACACAGATCCCCCGACCCTGTGTACCTACCCGAGAGCTCCGCTGGCCCCTCCGCGGCGGCCGCCCGCCCGCTC
>WAAD01017102.1:467746-583134 GCA_013389945.1 Fregata magnificens
CGGGGCGGGGGGGCGGTGCGGGGAAGGGCACAATGGTCCCGCCGGCGCGGCCGGGCCCCGGCTGAAATGCATCCTCCCTTCCCGGGTGAGATGGACGCCCTCCCGGGGGGTGCGCAGGGAAGGAGGCGCAGGCTGGCGGCTGGCTGCTGGGAGGATGGTAGCCGGGCTCTGTGGGGAGGGAGGAAGGATGGGCGAAAAGTGGGAGAGCGGTTTAAAACAAACAAACAAACAAAAAAATAGCAGGAAAGCCCGTTTCCGAAGAGCCAGGCTGTACCTGGGTGCGCGGCTTGCGAGTGCAAAATGGAGAAGAGCAAACCCAATTGATCTGAGAGCGGCAACCAAATAGGATGCTGTTGTGCCTGGATTCTGTTCGGATGATGCTGATGGATTTAATAAGCTGCTAACCTAATGTGTAGGCATCTAAATCAATAAGCACATTGATTTTCCCCTTACAGCTTTTAATATGCTGTATTCTAAGGGAACTTTTGTGTTCAGACTGTTACCTATTTGATGCCTCACTTGTATATTCTTCCCCTCCAATATTTTTTCCTCTTTGAATCTTCATCCCCCCTCCTTGATTAGGCAGAGAGCAGGTGTGGAACGAGAAAGGGAAGTGGCAGCGTTGGCAGTAATCTTGCAGCTCCTTCAAAGCAATAATAATCTCGTTAGCTCAGCTTGTTATCAAACTCATTAATTTCAAGTCCAAAATAAACTTCATGGCCTTTCCCCCTCTCCCGCTCTAAGGGAAATAGGCTAGAGGCCAAGATCGCATGTTTGCCATCCATGAATTGCTGATACGTACAAGCATGTTTGGGAGTAAGGCGGTAAGCTCTCCACTTGTCTCGGCAGTGTTCCTTTCGCGGTGACGCTCTTCACTTGAGGCTCTTTGCTTGAACTACGGGTCATTTGGGTGAAGTTCAACATAATCACAGATAGGTATGTGTATTTTTTTTTTTTTCCCCAAGCTTGATTCTACAAGCAGTAAAACCTGTACAGTTTCCATTCATTTTCTTTCAAGACTGCAGCTGTATATGAGATGATGAAGTTAAACGGAGTTGTGGTTGTAACCTGCAGTGAACTCGCTTTGCTGCGGTGAGCGTTGGGCTGTTACAGAGCTCCTCACACCGTGAAGATTTTAAACATAAATGTTCTGGTCTTTCCTGCAACTTTCACAGGAGCCTTGGCTTTTGGTTCCCTTCTGTGTACTCTAGTCCTCTTCCCCTTCGCATCTATTGTTACTGAACCTTCGTGTTTAAAATTATATGCATTACATTCAATACCTTTTTTCAACCTTTTTTTAAGGGCAATCTTATGTAGTCTAAGAAAGTCTCATTATCCCTTTCTCTCTTAATTCCCACCTTCACCTCTCCACCCCTATACACACACTTAATTGGAGAAAGCAGGATAGAGAACAGTTGGTCTCCAAATATAGCTTGAATTCAACAAGCACAGGAAAAACACCTGACCAGATTGTCCCTGCAGAGCACAATTAAAATGGCAGGACCACTTATCAAAACTTTGTACTGCAGTTTAACAACACATTGCAGATAGCTTGCTTGAGGGTGCGCGAGTGGTACCTGACAAGGGCTGAAATCAGAATGGGCTTTAGTTGAGGTAACGTTGGAGAGAAATAAGGATGCTATTTCTTCTTCCCGGTGTGATTTCTTTTGTCTCTGAAGAGATGCTCTAACAAACAGGACAAAATTCCACTTACAATTACAAGGAACTCTGCTAGCACAAAGTGTATGTTCTTTTCCCAGCCACAGCCAAAGCCGCCTGCCCTGTGTTAATCTTCTTACAAAATGAAACTATTGCATAGTCCTGTGCTAGCTTCATTTTTTTTTTCTTTCCGCCTCTGTTTGCAGAAAGATGCATTGTTTTCAAATTCTGAATGGTGTTTTGTTTACTTACAAAACTATTATGGAATAATTGGATTTGAGGCTTACATTTTGGGTGTGAATAAAGTATTGCTGTTAACTCTGATGAGTTCACCTATACTAAATTTATGATAGCCATAAATTACGGTAGACTGCTTCTACGCTTTATGCAAATACAAAAAACCCCAAGAAAGGTTGCATTCAGTCTTGGTCCTTTGGCTTATAAGAACATAATTCTTGATGGGAATGGCCAACATACTGACAAAGAAACGTAATTATCGTCTGTAATGGCTAAAAATGTCCTGTTCTTTCAGTGGGGTTTTCTTAGTGTTAATACTGAGTGTTGGTGCATGTATATTAGTCTGTTTATAGTCAGTGCCTGAACAAAGAACAGGTGACTAGGCAATCAATCGGTACCTTGAGTATTACAAGATAAAGAACAAAAGAAATGACAAAAAGCAAAGGGAACCCCAAATTGCGTTGTATCTCGGACTGTTCCACCACCTTCTGGTACGGAGCCCCTGGTAATAAGGATTCTCTGTCTACGCTTGCGTTTCAGGCTAAGACCAGGGAACTTTTGCTTGTGGGTAGTTCTTAATAAGTACCTGATACCATCTTTTTAAGTAAAAGGAAGGGGATGGAGAGGCATTAGAAGGCTTGTTTACCTATGATATTAACCAACATAAAATGAGAAAAAGATACACTAATCCCAAGGCCTCTGCCACAGGCTTGATGAAGATACTCTTAAAAGTGTTACATTCAAACCAATTTGCCATCTGATAACATGACCATGTCAGGATTCCAGGATTGAGTCAGCACCTAAGTTGGGGGCTGATTATCGCTAGGACACAGGCACCTATAGGTAAAATCAGGATAATCTAGGAAGTGTTTCAATTTGTTGGTGTGCCAAACCAATAACCTCTGCTTCCTGTTTTGGTTTATTGATTGCAGAAGTCCAAATTTCAAATGGCCAAAAAGGAAACATACGTATTTTTTGATGCTCCTAAAATCAATGGATACCTATGATTTACCTGTAAAATTTTCTCATGCCGCCAAATCTGAACATGTTTAGGAGTGTGCAAGACATGACAGTGATGAGAAGCTGGGCACTTACAGCCAAGTCATAGGAAAAATGAAAGAAATGCTTGTCTCTCTTGTAAAGACTAATCTGTGAGCACTGCCTTTGCATCCAGTCCTTCACAACAGCACCTCTTTCTGCTGTGTCTTCATCTGTAGCTTCTAACCTTGCATGGGTTAGCATAACTGTGTGGTTTAGTAGACAGGATGTTCCTCTTGGGAAGCAGGAGGCTTGGGTTTTTGTCCTTGTCCAAATGAGTATTCGGTGTTGTAAAAAGGAGCCGAGAGCCACAAGGGACTCTTTTTTTTTCTGTCTGTAAAACCATGCAAAACCCAAACAGTTTTAGTAGGAGACGGCAGTGACTGGGTGTGCCAGGGTACGCTGGTGCATTACCAAGAAAGTGCTGGGTGAAGGCTATGATACCTTCCAGGGAAAAGGGAAGGAAAGCTGTATCGAAACGATGTACAGCTCAAACCATGCCAGGATGCTGCGCATCAAACCGGTAGGCAAAGGAGCCGATTGGTCTCGCCCTTCTGTTTCACGTCTGTGTTTTATGAGGGGATCGGTATAGTCCTGGCACCCTTCCCCCTAAAGTTGTTGATCTCTACCAGACAAACCCGGGGAAAGCTGGGATTGATGGTACATCTCCTTGCTGTGTGCTATTAGTAAATCAGCCCAGCTGCTCATGTTGCCTTTTTTTTTTTTTTTTTTTTTTTTTTTTANTCTCTTTGCTGTTCTCAGGCATGCAGCTTCCTCAGTGCATTTTCTAGGGGAATCAGGGAACTTGTGACTTCAGCTTTGTAAGGCTTGCTACTGCAATGCTGCATTTTTTTTTGTGCACCCATAGGTGTCAGTTCTGTGGTGGAGAGCTAGGATGAAATAAAGACGAGAAGAAGCTTTCTGTCACATCTCGGATGGGGAATGAAAGCCGGTGTACTGACTAGTCCTAATTCTGTTATCTTGCAGTAGTATCAATAATGTGGTGTTTGTTTTCCAAACAAAAGATGTGGTCTATGTCCCAAAGAGTTTAAAGATCCTTTGAAGCTCTGTGTAGTGGAAATGGTAATTCTCTCAGGCAGATTAGTCTCCACCCTGGGTACAACCTTGTTGCCTAACTGTGATTACTGCTGTAGTCTGAGGCTGCTCAAAAAAACCAACAACCCGTGTTTGTCCTTGAAGTGGGTGTTGAGCTCCCTATGTTTTATGAGAATGAAGGGGCATATAGATTCCTTATATATTTGGAGCGACATGCTAGAAATTTCTTTACGGAAGAGGTGGATCTGAGTGTATGGCAGAACATTTAGAATCCAATACCTCCTCTGTATTTGTGTATTCATGGGAAAAAAACCCCTATTTAAAACCTTTACAATGTTTCTGCGTCAGTATTAAGAGTTCTTTAATGGTCAGGCATAAGCCGTATGACATTGGCCTCTTTCTGCGTGTAGCACCTCTTCTCCATGCAGACAGACTTTCTCATTTGCGGTAAAGGAAATGGGATTTCAGTGAAATTTTTAGTTGCCTTTTTTTTTTCCCCTGTTGTTGTTCTTGTGCGTTAGCATTACTTAGGTAATTATAGTGTGTTTGTTAGGAGCCCTGACAGCCTAAACTGAGTTCTTTGTCAAAAGTGCAATGTTTCCCTTAATTAAGAAAGACTAGAAACAGCACCTGAATCTATTAATTAAATAGTCAAAGTTGATATCCATTTAGGATATAGTAACAACCAAACCAAAATACATTTCTGACTAATGTGTTGCCCGGAGTAAATGAGCTTCTGTGAGGCTTTTTTGTGGAGAAAAATGATATATTGGTGCTGCAACTGTCACACATGCATGGTTGTGCAAAACTCATGCTAGGTCTTTCCAAATTCTATGGTACTCAGAACAATAGCCACTATTTCTTCTTCAAAGCTCTTCAGAGATGTTAAATAATCCTTGTGACAACCCTATGAAGTGACTATTGTAGTAATCTTTTATGGATGGCAAAACAATTAATCGTCATTGTCTCCAGCTGTACTGCGAAAGTGGGATTTTCAAAGTCGCTCGCCACTAAAACTTGTGGTTGCGTGAGGAAGGGGTAGATGAGGACGTCTTTCTGCCCCTTCTTCTAACTGTAGCTGTGCCGATGAAAACATTTTGCAGATGCAGTGGTCATCAGCGTGCAGGTGTGTACATCAGGCTGGACCATACGTGTCCTCATAAAGGATGAATTTAGCTTGTTCTACATTATTCTGCCCATGTTACTGGCATCACTTCTTGGAGGAGAGATGTGCAGAGCTGTTGGCTGTGCTGGCGTCTGTAAAGTTTGTCTGTGTGTGAAAGCTGAGTTGCTCAGACTGACTTCAGAGCACAAGTTTGCTCATTCATGGGACAAGGTCCTGGTTGGACTCTTCCCGCCGGGCTCTTGCCAGGCTGGGCTTGCTCAGGGTTACGAATTGCCTTGAGGTTGGGCTCCTAATTCCCTTGGATCCAAAAAGGCTGCAAACCCAGCTGTTTACTACGTGAACACCGGCAGTATCTGCAAACTGGAGGAGGTCTGGATAACCAGGATGTAAGTTCCTGCTCGTGTCAGACCAGCATCATAGCTTTTCTGCACAGCCTGGCTTTGATTGCTGAGATAAGTGTGCCTCTTCTTCTCCTCCACCAGCTCTGCCTGCTGCCCTTCCAGGAGTTATAAATGCCACAGCAGATGGCTTGGGGAGGCAGTGTCTGTAATTACTGTTGCAAGATTTGCTTAAGCTTGACTCTGTACAAAGAACGCTTTTTTTCCCTGGAGATTCCAAGTTGTCGGTACTTCAAATGCAGATTTGGTCTCTTCAGGGGAACACGATGGTGGAAATGTGTGCATTATGTGCTGGTTCAAAACCAGCCTGTCTTTCCTCTTAACATAATTCATATGATGGTTTAGTGTTACCAGTTTTCAGTCTTCTCCCGCTGGGTCAGCTTTCAGGTTCCTGGTAGTGATATAGGTTAGACTGCTTATGGACCCCAATTTTGGTAACGGCTGGCACACCATTAAATAATACAGCTATAATCAGTTTATTTGATAAAGGTAGGTTTTTAAACCCATTAGTCTGACTGGTAGCCTTCCATCAGGTTTCAGTGTGAATGTTGTTCCTCTTCCCAGCTGAGCAGAGATGTGCAGCTATACGGTTGACGCATGCATCTTTAATGCCTGATGCAAGCGTTCATCTCCCAGTGGCAGTTGTGATTGATTGATCCAATGTTATGCTGCACAGTGTGTACTTTTCCGTGGGCCCCCTTGCTCTAAATGCCTTCCTGCAATCTTAGGCTCCCTACCAGTGTGTCTGAGCTGAACTTCTCGCATTCATCTGGTGCCTATGGCCCTTGGGTTACTAACCATATAGCCAGCCTCTGCTTTAAGTTTGAGTTGCGAGAGGGCTGAAACCAAATGGAAAGAAAGGTTTTCATTTCTTGAGGTCAGTGAAGATGCTGTGACCCAAACCACCCAGGCCTGCTGAGCAATGTTGTTTTTCCTTCTGGTGGTCACGGTAGAGGGTGACGCCTCTGGTTCCTCAGATGGCTTCCTGGGGTTGCTCACGGTCCAGAGGGCTGGAGCCCCTCTCTTCCTAGGGAGCATGAGGCTCTTGTCTCTATTTCAAGGATTTTTTTTTTTTTTTTTAAATTCACTTTGCCTGTAAAGTACCTTTGGCTAAAATTATAAGCAGCAGTGGGAATTTGGGCCAGAGTCCAGATCCTTACTGATTTTCCCCCCCCTATTTCCAGTGAAACATCCTCGTCACAGGGATCATGGGATTGAGGTGGCTCTTGGTATTTTGTGTTTTGAGGGTTTTATCTTGTCTTTTGCTTTCCTGGCTAACCCATGGCAGGGTGACAGTGCCATGCCTTTTAGCAGTCTCTGCTTATAACTAACTCTTCTGAAACTTGTAAATGTTTTTCACATTGAATTTGTGTGTGGTATTGCTCTTTTCTGTGGAGAGGACAACTGTTTGGAAATAGATGTGTTTCATATATAGCTAGCACTGTGGCAAGGATGTTTACATGATCTCTCTTAAGAATTGAGATGGCTTAATCTGAAATACGATGTACTTTGAGTAATTCGGTTTGCTTTTTGTCGTCTCAAGTTGAATTGTTTTTGACGGAGGAAACTGAACTGGCTGGCTTAAGTCATTTTTTTCCCCAGCATCTTTCTGTGATGGTACAAGACCTATCGCTGCCAAATGCTGCTGGATTCCTTTCAAGCTTTCTTGCCCAAATACTCATCAGGAAACACTCAACGAGCCCCCTCCCTCTGCCTGCTCTGAAAGGACTGAGTTTGCATTCGTTTTTCTAACAACTTTACAGCAGCGTGCCTTAAGCTGAACTCCGAAGGCGGTGGCGCTACTTCTACCTTGAGCAGTGCCTTGGCTGCAAATAGCTAGATGCTGGGAGGTTAGGCAGCAGCAGGGTCGCGATACACTTGTCCTGGTCCTCTGCTCTTCCCTGGCCATCATTTGCTGACTACTGCCGGGGTCATGTTGTGAGATGGGGTGGACCTTGGCTCTGACCTGGTACAGACGTGCTTGTTTGCTGCCTGGGTCCTGCTCAGGCCCAGAAAAGGCATTCAGCCTTGCATTTGAAATGAAAACTTTGGTTAAAAAATGGCATTGCTTCAGCTCGCTTGTTGCAGCTGTAGCCATGGCTGTGAATTGTGGACCATAACTTCATTAATGGGAAAGGTTTTTGGAGCATATAATCTTAGAATGAAGATGTGTTCATTAAACACCTATGTATGCTATTAGATGTATAGTGCTAGCAAGCTCTCCTGCGTGCAGCTGTGCCTATACCAAAGCCCTCTTGATGGTACTTGTCTTTTTTTTAATTTACAAGCTTTTGCTAGCAAGTTACCAGTAAGGAAATAAGCTTTACTGGCTGAAAAGTTTCATTTTAGTCTGTGTACTATAGGTTTTTTTATGGTATACTCCAGTACACTGCTGGAGTAGTATATTGGCTTTTCAGTAGCAATACTGTGCTGGAGAAAGATTGCTGACCGAAGTAGTGGTGATACTAAAGGGAATTCTATGTAGTCGCTTGGAAAGCAGGCTTTGTAGCTTTCCAGGATCCAAAGGTGTCATTAGCTTTACTGGAAAAAACCAAGTTTCCTTGTTTTGCTGCTTACCTGGTGAACTAGCATTCACAGCATCATCTTGGTTATATTTCACAGTAAAAACCAGATAGACAGTGTTCATCACTGAAATAACAGGACCTGCTGTATGCAACCCACTGTGAGCCTTACCTCGTTCAGGTTTCTCTACAGCAAAATAAAGTGGTATAATCCCTTTCTTTCTTTTTCTCTTGCATTGTTTTTTTTTTTTCCTGTCAATTTTTTATGTCCTAAGCCTTAAACATTTTCTACAAATGCAGTGATCTCAGCATTTGTCAAGCACCCATATGGTAGGTCTGGTTTGAGGGTTGAACCTTTGGTTTTCTTTCAAGGCATTACGGGTGGAAAGGCAGTACTTTACGTCCATCTGCACTAATTCTTCCAACACCAGTTCAAAAGCTGTCTTGATGGATCCCAAAGGAAGCTATGAACTACAGGGAAGGGTTATCTATGGGTAACTTCGCTTGCTGAGCCTGAGAAAGGCAGAGGATGTGTTTTCGTATGAGGAAAACAGGCAGAAGCTTTACCACGCTTGGTGTTGCGTTTGAAATTAGCACTGGTTGCTCTTCACAGCTGCTGCTGCGAAGGAAGGCACATCCATTGAGGACATGATTGGGTTTATAGTGGCAGAGTGAAGACTTACTTTTCAGTGAAGGAACATCCAAAAAGAATGTGGGTTTCAAATTGGTTTAATGAGCATTTCCTTAGTTGATTTATTTTAATAAAACTTTGCCTAGATGGCTTTTTTAATTGAATATTTAAGCAAGTTGAAAGCAGGCATTTTACTGTCTCTCTTTTTTACTGTCTCTCTTTAATTTCTGCTGATACGTGGTTTAGCATAATTATTTTTTAATGTCCTTTTTAAAAGTATGGTGCCCTCATCGTCTTGACCCTCCTCCTTCAAGAAAAAGTGAATTTAAGTTGTTTGGAGAGAAATGTCTACTGTATCGCTACTCTGTGACAAGGAGGCATGTGGGAGGGGCAGGCTTGGTAAAAAAAATTGCTGGCTTTTAAAGTGATGGGTTCAGGCCAAAAAGCTTTAAGAATGGTCTGAAGTGTACTGTGGTGTTTGTAAGCCCCCTTTCTGAACCTCATGAATTGAGTTCTAAATAGGAACCTTGCAGCATTACGCAGATGCTTTGGTTTTACTGGGTGACCTAAAATAATCAACTTACAGCTTTCCTTCCCCCCCCCGCTCCTCCAGCAGGCCTGTCCTTTTCTTGTTGATCAGCATTAACTTTCCTGAGATCTGGGTCCCTAAAGAAGGAACAGAGCCATATTCTTGTGTGTTCAGGTTTCTGCCTGATCCAGCATGGGGAGTAGTGGAATAGCCGAGTACTCCTGGGTGGGAGCATGTTGTCACAGGGCAGATAAAACTGGCTGCTTACCTCCTTCTATCTAGTTGGCTCCTTGCTCCTCCCCAGTGCAACAGGAATATCAACACTGAAAAAAGGTTGGCAGTATCTTTTCCAGTGGGATTGCAATTTAGTCTGAAAGGGAGGAGTCTGTTTGCTGGTACTCTTAATCCCTCTCTTTGAATAAGATCAACCACAACAGCCTCAATTTTTGGTGATATCATTGCCTACATTAATTTGTGCCTCTGTACTTACGCTGGAGTCTCTTCTTTAATGCTATTCATTAACACAGCTAGGTTGGCAAAACATCTAAGGAGAAAGAAAGCCCTAGGCTTGCCTGTATTCCTACCAAATACATGTTTGGATAATAACCAAAAATGTAGTGCTTCCACTTATCAGTTTGCAAACTTGAATGTGAGTCACTCTCAGGTGGTTGCAAAAAAAAAAAAAAAAAAAACCCAAACAAACAAACAAAACCCCAAAAAAACAACCAAACCCAAAGCAACAAACCCCGAACCCTTCCCTTCTCTCTGACCCCAAAAGAAAAAAGCAAGCACACTAGATGGGGATGCATGCACACTAGATGGGGATGCATACACACTCCTGCAAAATGGTTCCACTCGGCATGAGCTGGCATGCAACTGAAGGCATCGCCTTTTAAGAAACACCTTTTCCTGTGGACAAAGTTGTAAGGAAAAATTGAGTGAAAAAATTCCCAGGGATGTCTAGAAAACATTACCAAAGGAAAGGTTTACAGAATGAAGGTTGTTCTACGTAGAGAACACCCAAAATCCTGCTGCAAGAGGAGAACGGAGTGAACAGCTCTCCATGCCCGCTGTAGAGAGGACAAGTAGTTATGGATTTAAGACGCAGAAGGGAGAGCTGGAAAGCTTTGGAAAAAGCTTTCTGTTGCCAAACGGGAGTTGTGAAATCTCTGTTGCTGGAAAGAAGTCAAAAAGAAAAGATCCTGGCAGATGCCTGTGGGAAGGGTTGGGGTTTGGTGCTCCTGCACTGGGGACTGGAGTGCTGGGTCCCTGGTGGGAAATGCACCCTTACAAGATGTGGGCAAGGGGCAGGGAGGAGCCAAAGAATGTAAGTTCTGGCCGTCCCTGCTCATCCCTTATGTTGCTGTGCAAAAAAAAATGGGTGGGAAGGGCTTGGGGGGCAAGAAATCAGTGTTTGTGATAAAGAAGAGAAGTTAAAGGTGATGAAGAAGCTTAGCTGTCAAAGGTTGGGGACAGCTGGGTTAGGGGACCTCTTGAAATCTCCTTCAGCTGCACACACTGCAATTTTATTTTGGTAGAGACTCATGCTCCAAGCCTGCTCTGCTCTAGGAGCCTCGCGTGCTGTGAATTCCAGTGCAGGGCCATGCTGATCAATCTGTGCATCAGACTGAATGACCCCGGGAAGGGTATTGGTATTTTAGCTTTTCTGACAAGGGATCCTTTTAATTAGTGACTGCTTCATACCTTCCTCTTCAAGTGTATGAAAACAATTCACTTGCGGTCCACGTTTGTTCCATGCATAAGGTGGAGCAAAGCCTTGAGGATGTTGATCTTACAGATCAGCCTCAAACTGGAGCCTGAACCCAGCTACTGCAAAGACTGTGCTGCCCGTTTCCTTTGGTTGGCTATTTTTCAGCCATTCAGCTCTCGGTGAATTTCTGTGGCACAGAATTAATCCCTGACGACCAGCCAAAGTACCTTAGAGTTGCTCTGGCCAGAAGCGGTATCTACAGCAATGCGTGGAGGGCACTAAACAAAAGCTGAAAGGCTGGGTAAACCTCATTCAGAAGCTAGCTGGTATGTGCCCACAGAATTTCAATGCAAGCGCGGGTTCTTTCTACAACAGAGTACTGCTTGCTTTTTTGGTATTACAGCCATTGCACAAAGCCGGTGGGTGCTGAAGTAGTTTTGCAGAATGATAAGCAATGAATTAAAATCTGAGTCAAGTTCCTGGCTCCCTGTACTGACGAACGCTTTGCTAGCAAGTATTAGAGACAAAGCACCAGAAAATTTATGGACTGTGATGGTCTGTTACTCTGTATGAAGAGAAAAGAAATACCATCCAGCTTCCTGAAATGCTTTCTTTTATACGTAGTACGCCTAAAATTGTTTGGCAGAACATATGGTCTTTGCGTGTTGGTAAAACACGGGCGATCTAGGATGTTGCACACAAGGAACTTGTTGTTCTTTGAGTGCTCTCCCGAGCAATGGCCAGTGCCTAACCTCAGCAGTGCTGAGCTGTCATTGACTGTGTCTGAAAAACTCATCAAAAGTGTGTATATCTTTAATATAAATGAGATACAACTTGCCTCCTTATGGCCAGAAGGAACTCAATCTTCCTGTCGCTGACTATGGAGCATGTGCCTAGGTAGGAGAGACAGAACTAAGATAAATTGAGCCTCTATTGAATGACTCAATAGCTGTTGGGGGAATTTGTAATGTGCTGCTTTTTAAAATGCCATATGCTCTTATGAGAGGGGAGCCCTGCTGTGTTTCTGCCTTAATTCCAGAAAAACGTAAAAATGGGATTCTGTACGTTGGAAGCATTTTCGATGTTACTGTTTGGTAAAGGGACCCCGTATCTTGGAAGACTCCGTCTTTTGCAGATAACGTAATATTTGGAGTTCACAAATCGGGTGTAATCCAGTGGAATTAAACAGCGGAGAGCCAGTACCTGCACTTCAAAATACACGTTTGCTCTGGCTAGCCAGTGAGTCCTTATTAGCTGTGTGCTTCTAAGCCTGAGAATAATTGTTAGACAAATTAAAAACCCACTGCACTGATACAGGTCCTCTCTGCAGGGGTGTCTGTCCGACAGCAACTGTGTTCAACAAGTTCTAGCGGTGCCAAGCACACACAACTTGGTTACAAAGTGGGGATTTTTTTCGCCACTGAGTTTTTTGCTTGAAACTTTAGCTTGCAGATCTTCTCTAGAAGAGGGTGGATCTTCTCAGACAGGTGAATTTGTGCATCTGCAACTTATCTTGATCTCTTGGTGTAATTTTCTCTTGTTCTCTTCCTCTTCCTCCTCTTCCTTGTTTCATCCCACTTATTGCGGGTTTTGTCAGGGCTCCTTTTTAAGCATTTGATTCAGTTGCCAAATTACAGTAACAAGCAGGTAAGTTTAATGCTGCATTGCATGATAGATGAGGTAATTGTACTAGCAACGCTTAATCTTTGTGTATTTCATTTGTGTACTTCCAGTATAATTAGATCAGGTTTTCTTTGTTGTACCTCTATTTTTCTTCTATACTAGACATAGGTGGGGAAGGGAGGGGAAAGAGGAGGAGCATAAAGGGAGTGAAAAGGGCCTTTAACTATTCCTGAGTTTTCTTGGATTTGCGTTTACGCAAGCCTCTCTGCCTCAGGTGGGGGCTGCAGCTCTTCTCTCTAGAGTCCATCGTGTACATAGCCAGCAGACCTGAATGTAACGGTAACCCGAAATCCACGTTTGGGTAGATGCTGCCATTATTTCAGCTATGAATTAAGCGACTGGGTTTTTGGAAAGGGTCTTGGCTGAAATAGAGGAGGGTGTGGGGGGAGATGCTGAGAGGGCTGTGCAGGTTCATCAGTTCAACCCGTCGCTTTCTGGGACTCCCCGTTGTCTGCTTTGCTCCTAATTCCTACAGCGCATCTCTCCTGGCCCTGCTTACTGCTTCCCAGGATCTGTCTTTTAGACCCTGAATTTGCTCTTTGTCAAACTTCTTTACTTCCTCCACCATGAACTCGTGGGGTTGTTTCTGCTGCTTCCTCCCCCCTGTACCCCGCCGAGGCACTGTCCGCTGCTTTAGCAGAGGGTGAGAGGCTAGGACTGTTCTCTGGAGGGCTCTCACAGGCATTTAAGAGCTGCTGCCCATTTTTTAGGACGGCAGTATCTCTTCTTTTTCTCAGGAGTCCTAGTTTGCTGCTTCAGGTCTGGATGCAGTCCTAATTTATGTAGAGATCCTATCTTAAGACTTGTTCAGATGTTAACTTAGCGCAGACAGCTTTGCAGTTCTTGCAATGGAAATGATAGTTTCTGCACGTGGAGGGAGCTGTGTAAGCTCGCTAAAGACCCTGGTTATATTGGGCAGTTCTTGACTGTAGCCTTTTTAGTTGTTTGGTGAGAGGTTATTTTGGGAAGAAGACTGTAATCAGGTCAAAAAATCAAACTTCAGCCAAGGCTGACTATTTTGTATGGGTATGTTTTGGTTGCTGGGCATTGCTCACAATAGAAGTTGGAAGAACTGAAGTGTTCAAATTTAATTTTTATGAGTGGTCTTTCCTGTTGGCGATGTGTGGCTTTCCTGACATGGTTTCATTTTAGATTGCCGAACACTAATTTCTGTTTTGTGTTTTGTTTCTGTTTTGTATTTGTACTTTTGACTGTTTAACAGAAATGCTTTGGTGAAAGTAATAAAGCCCAAAGGGTAACGAAAACATTTCCTTTTGGCTTAGTGGGTTTTTTTTCTATAGATCAGCTATGGCTATGCTTTGTTTTGACCTATTTCATTCCTAGTATGAATTTGAAATTTAAAGTCCTGCCAGTGAGCAGAGTAAACTTAATAAAACACTCGGGTAAGATAAGGTGGAATACTTGGAGTCTTAAGCCACACTTATGTCACCTTTGTTTATGGTGGTTCACATCAGTAATCGCCGTGGCCTTGGAGAGCAGGGTAGCAGCTCTCTGGAGGTAGAAAATGCTTTCTGAAAGTGTGCGTATCAGGTAGTTAATGTCTATAGTTAATGTCTTTGATACCTAAAACCCTTTTTTTTTTTGAGTTCATAATGTATGCTCTTCATATTGGAGCCTGATTTTGCTCTCTTTTTAATAAAAAGAAACTGCCATGATCTCTCACAAAGCGATAATAGGAAATAGTGTTGTAAACCCCTTGATGTGTTGTGAAAGCCCAGTCCTTTCATGCGGCTATCTTCTGTTTGCCTTCTGTGCAGCTCAGTTTTTAGTGTGTGCTCTTCCTCTTGCGGTCACTATTCTCAAAAGTTTCTTCAGTTATTTGTCAGACCGATAGCATGCAAAGTATTCCAAATATTTACTCTGAGAAAGCAGCTTGCTTTCCTGCACACTGAAATCCTGTGGCCATCCACCAAATGAACTGGCTGGAAGGGGTAGGATGGAGGGACTGGGCTGATTCTAAATCCGGTTGTAATCTTCTCTGCTTTAATTAAGTGCTGTAGAGACTAGTGGCGTGACTCGGGTATCTGAACATTTAATGTCACTTTAGGCACTCTAGGGTATTCCTCCTGGCCTGGAGCCACCAGTCTCAAAGGGTACAGGTTTCCCAATGATCTGGTGTCACATCTGCCAATCCCACATGGATGCTGTGGATCTATCTTGGAAACAGCCTGAGTTTAGAAACCTAGATCTCTTCCATAACTGTTGGTAAGAATTTCAAGGAACAATTTTTTTCTGCCTGTTAAACTAGAAGCCTTCATAACTGATAGACCTTTCCTCAAACCTCGGTTGTCTTTTCACCTTCCCGCCTCGGTGTTTGTGTAAGTGTTTAAAGCCAAAACCTTTAAGTGCCAATAGCAAATACACACATACATCAGTGTGTGAATTCAGTTTGAGATCGACTGTCATGAAGATGTAATTTCATTGCTATAAGACTCTTTAAAATTGCTCTGAAATGAAGATCTCAGAGTAATCTATAATAAAGGAATGTTCCATGGGTTCAACATTGCAAAAATGCAGATGTCTAAGCATATGAATAGCGTGCCTTCAAAGATACATACTTACAGCACTGCGAGCGCTGTAAACCGTTAAAAGACGTGCAGATATGGCGCTTAGGAACATGGTGTAGTGGTGGACTTGGCAGCGCTAGCTTGACAGTTGGACTCAATGATCTTAAAGGTCTTTTCCAACCTAAACGATTCTATGATTCTATGATTTTAATTGTTGGCAGAATCAAGATTTTTATTATGCATTAAATAGTTTCTAAGCAGCTGAGCAAAGTAGTGTCTGATTTTTTTTTTTTTGCTTTCTTCCCTGTTCCTGGCCACAGCGTCATACCCATTTTAATGAAACAGCATGCCTCTGCTATGATGAAGACAAAATGAGTAAAGTAGTGAATGGATTGGTATGGTGAGATTATTTTTTTTCCTAGTTTCCCGCTGTCCTTTAGCACAGTACTTCCAAACTGATAAATACATTGGAACATTATGCGATAGCTTTGTAATAAATCTGATGTTCTAAAGAAACAAGAAACCATCTCTGTAGGTTTCCAGCTTTGGAAAAATATTTGTCATGTGAAGGGCAAAGTCATTCCCAAGCAAAAAGTTACTTGCATCTCTATGCTTTCCAATCCGCTGTTACTCATCAAAACACTCAGATATATGTTAAAGTCCTATTGATTTCAAGATTCCCATGTGTCCTGAATGAAGCTGCTTTATTATTATCATCATCGTTCATTAGGAGTATTTTGGACTTTGATAAAGGGGCCATAGTTGCAAAACCACCTTAGAATAGAAAATATGACAACTGTCTTGAGATGTGGAAAGAATGATTACTGTGGATATTAAGAGAAAGTCCAGCCTCTGAAAAGCAGTCACATCAATGGTGCAAATTTCAGTAAGATTCATGGAGTCTCTGAATGTTGTTGATCTTGGTAGCTGAATGCCTATCTGAAATGAAGGTAGTGCAAGTTACTTGGTCACTAAGCGTTCAGTTTTAATAAAAAAACTCCTTCTATGTAGGTGCATATAAATGGTCTACGTACATTCAGTTGTTTATTATTCTGAGTAAGCATTTAACATTTTAAATACCTTTCCAGGAGGGAAGGCATGCAGTGGAAGGAGAGAAGGGTTCTTTTTAAGTATATATTCATTTTTCTCTTAACTTTTTCCATGTCCAAGAGAAAGACAGGAGCATGGTTGGCTTGTTTTTTTTAAGAATCAGTCAATAGGCAGAGCTTTAAGCCTAGAAATAAACAATTAGAAACCTTCCCCCCAGCTCAGTAACTCATGCCCATCTCTGTAGTAACCAGCACTTCAAATGATGTTTAATCCAGGGTATTGCACTGCTGAAAAGCAAACATCCTTTCCTTTGGAGTGCATTAAATGCTGGTTGCAGTTGTAGTTAATGTGTCTGATTTCAGAAGAAGGTGTTAACCATGTGCTTATTTTTACCATTTCTTTGTCTAAAAATCAGCGAGTACTTTGTACGTGGGTCAAAATACATTCTAGTCACCAGTATGTAAATTGGAAAGCAAAAAGTCTTACTTACGACAGCGTGTTATAACATCATAATGAAATGGGTAAATAATACTATAATTTCCGCTTTCTAAATAGTTCAAAGTGCGTTTGGGGATTGTAATCAAATGCTGCTTTGTGGCACAACAAACCACTGTCCGCGGGGCTGAGTATGTTGCCAGGGGATGGATGTAGCTTGGGTAGGAGGCAGCCCTGGAGCCTGCCCCACTGTGGTTGGGGCTGAGCAGTGGGGCAGGACACCGGCTTGAAAAGCCAGGTGTGGCACCTGGCAAAATGCACTCGTGAGAAATCATAACTGTTCCTTCTGACCGTAAAAAGCACTCAAAAAGAGAAATCTGCTCATACTGACTTGTGCTGGTCAGTAAAACTTGCTGAAGTCTATGACAATATTTATCAAATTCATCTGCCTGTGCATGAGCAGTGCCAGGGTTGGCCTCAGCAATACAGAGGGCATTTGTATGTTTGCTTTACCTGTGCACTTTACCCTGCTTATGTGACTTTTCAAAATGGTATTTATATTTTAAGCAACATGAGATTGCGGCTGGATCTTTGAAGAATGCGAGTGGTGTTGCACACACGTAAGGGTCAGTAAATACTTGCTGTTCCTCTCCAGATGTGCTCCGCACCAGCTGTTTTAGCAGTGCCTTCATAATCGTTTGACATAGTAGCAGCGCATGCGGCTGGACACATCTGGAGGTAGCAGCATGTGCAAACACACAAGCATCTTACCAGCTGTCTCTTGTGCTGGTGATGCTGTGGGGTCCTTCATCTGCAAAGGAGCCCTGGATTAAGGAGAACGCATGAACGTGGAGTCGGCCATCCCTTCAGGTCAGTGAGCCTGAGCGGTGCGAGGTTGTCTCGTGAGCCATGTGAGGTACAGGCATAGGTGAAGTCAGGGACACTCCTCTGGCTGCCTCTGCCTGGAGGCCCTGGCCGGTCTGGGTGGCGTGTGGTTCCTCTGCTCCTGGAGCAGCAACCCCCGTGGTGGGTCGGCCAGCAGCGCTTCTTGTGCACCTCTCTGGGGGCCCAAGCCTGTCTGCTGAGGATCTTCAGGTCTTTGGTGCTGCAGGATTACCTGTTATCTAGCACAAGTGGTGCAACCTTATTTCTCAGTTTGCTGAAAGTGGATTGGGATTTGATATTTTAAGGTGATGATTGTGCTGGGGGGGTGAGGTGAAGCTGGGAACTCACAAAAGAAAAGCTGTAACGCCCCTAGGTGTCTCCTCTGAAGTGTGTGTGAGGTCTTAATCCACTTACCGCTGAATGCACTGTACTTAGGATGCTCTGTCAACATAGAATTTTATCTTCCATGTGCCAATAAATATTTTAACCTTTAATTATTCATATTGTTTTATTGTTTTTTGGGTTCCATATTCCCGAAACAGCAGTCCTTTTTTAAATCTCTCATCCACTTAGGTAATGCTGTCTTTACGTATGAATTTCTGTTTCTCTTGAGGATAATAAGGAGACAGTTTTTGCCTCCCATGATATGTGGGAATAAGTGAATGTGATGGATGTAGAGAGGCATCTCACTTTTTTTTTTTTTTTTTTTAAAATCTTTTAGTTTCTTAGTGGGGTACGAAGTGGCTCTAGTGTTCCATTTTAGCCTCTTGTGGCATCTGGGAAATGAGAGGAAACCTAACCCCTATGCTTAGGCTGACAACGAGGTGTGAAAACAGGCTTCTGATATGTAGATGCCATGACTCTCTCTCATGGAGCTTGAAGACAAACAGTCTTACTGCAGCACCCAAATCTGTCACATTGAAATTTAAAAAAAAAAAAAAAAAAAAAAAAAGCCTGGTTCCTCAGTATTTGACTGTTCATTTCTCTTTTTCCTTTGCCCTCCTTTGTGTTTAAAAAATTAATTTTCTTATTTTCTTTCTCTGTATAGACAACTGGCTTATTTGCACAATGTTATTTTCTTACAGTCAAATGTTGTGTTATCTTTTTTTCTTTGATTTTAAAATTTTAAAAACCGTGCTGTGAAATTAATCTTAAAAGCAGTAGGTAGATGAAAAAGGAATACTCCTTTTAACACAAGTAATGGAGCTCCCAGGAGCAGAGTGACTGGAAGCAGGGGGAAGCGCGCACTCGAGAAGGAATGAATCTCTTTATGACTGTGCTGTTTAACACTTAAAAGCCTTTCTGCATGGGGCATGAGTAAACTGCCGGCTGTCTTTAGTGTTCAGGAAGAACTACTCCCCTTTCCCTGAGTCATTCTGGAGTCATTTGAGTATATCTATACATTAGAAAAGTTTTTTCTGTCTCTCCTCCTGATACCTCCAGAGTGAACACTGCTTGGGACCACTTCATGCAGTGTGGGGATCACTCAGCTGATCCGGAGCAGTATTACACAAGTTGTAAAGAGATGATTTGGGATTAGTGTGGGGGGGAAACATGTCTTTGAACGTCTGTGGTTATTGGGGGGGAGGGGGGGTGTTGTCTGTCTTTTTTGTGTTTTGTTTTTTAAATCTTGAGTGGAAGAACCTGTGTGGATGAAACATAAATGTAGGTGGAAGCAAAAGGGGATGTACCAAAACAAAACCCCCTGGTTTTACTTCCCTGAGACTTTTAGGAGGCTTATTTTCCTTGAGTTTGAGTTTTGCCCATGACTTTTTGTGTACATGTATGATAGCGTGTGTATTTTCTGCCTTCTGCCTAATGATAGTGCTCAGTTGCAGAAAGTGTAAGCTTTTATGCAGTGTTTATCTACTTAGAAGTTTCTGTTTGTGTGTGTTTTGCTGGATGTCATTTTTAGAGCAAAGATAGGGGTAAACTCGGATCTGATGAGGGAATTGATCCCTCTGTCTGCCTCCTCCCAGCAAGTTACCATCCCACGCCTAGCAGAGGTGAGAGAAGCGTGCTGTGCTGCCCTAAATAAACTTTCTTGCTGTGTTCCGAGACGCTGATTGCTTTCATTGATAGAGCTGTAAGTGAGACAAACCAGCCTGCTTTACAGCCTCCCTGGCTAATGAATTGGTCAGCACATTTTGATCTGTCTTATGTAGTTTGCTGCCTTAGCTACCCTGACTATAAAGTTCAGATCTTTACACCATTAGGTGGCAAACGCTTTTAATTTGGTTATTGTTTTATTGGTGGTGTTTGATCCTGTAGTTGTTGCTTGAAGAAGCCGACAGAGAGAGCCCAGCTAAGTAGTCCCTTGCTTCCTGTGCTTTTGTGTATCGATACTTGGTGTCCTGGTGTCTCCTTTCCTTTTGCATAGATCACAATGCCCGCACACATCTGATCCCCCATAGAGCTGGTGTCCAGGTAAAGTTTTGCTGATGTACCTTGTCACAGAGCTTGAAACAACAAAGTAAATAAACAACGGCTGTATTGATCAAGGCAGCATGCAAAGGAATACAGTGGCTTTAAAAGAGCATCTGCTTCCACTTTTCATTTGGACAGGGGATCACTAAGTGTAAGGATTTGTCACCTGGAAGAATCAGGATGTGTGTGAGTGTGACAAGGGGCATGTTTTAGACTTAGCATTTTTCTGGCTTATTGTCACGTGGCATCGTGTACTGTCTACACAAGCAAGGCCGGTCAGAGTACTGCATGGCAAGCTGGACGCGGGTTCTTTGGTATGGGGAATTTTGTGCTTGGAAAACTCACCCTTGAAATACTCGGTGCTCTGAGGAAACAAATAAAGTTGTTGTCTTTTCCCTCATGGCCTCCTTCTTGCCCCATCTCCAGCCCGTCTCCTGCACAGAATTGGTTTCTCTTGTTCCGTTTCTTTTCTTCCTCCCATGCATCTTCAACTAAAAGAAATAAAGTGATTATGTACATCCTTTTCCCTTCTCTTTTTAGGCTGCTTTTACTCATTCTACTTCATTATCAGTATGCTTTCTTTGTTTCCCTCTATATCTTTTTCTGTTCTTTCTCTTACTTTCTTTTCCTGCCCCTTTTTCATTCCCCAGCCCCTTCATACACCCACCCTTTGGCTTCTTGTGTCACAAGCCAAAGGTAGAGGATGTAGGAATTATCCCAGGGTTAACCCTATGTCTCATAAGTCTGCACTCAAAGTAGAACTTACCTCCAAGAAAAACTTCCAGACTTGATTTAAAAAATGTTTAGTCGTGAAAGCTATCCTGGCCCTCGGGAAGTTGTTCCAGTGGCTGGTGATCTTTGCTGAAGTACGTAGCTTGTGACCTGAATTTTTTTAGTTTCATCCAAAAGCTGATGGCTCTTGTTTACCAAGCTTTACTTCCAGCAGCTGAGGTTTAGTCTGCCGTAAAACTTGTTTCCATGCGGGGACTTAGACTGTGATCAAGTTTGTGGTTTTGTGGCGGGGTTTGTTTGTTTGTTTCTTTAAACTTGAAACAGCTTCCTTGTTGAGTCTCATGCTGAAGACTTGTTTTCTGGTGGTTGAAATTGTTTGTGAAGCTCTTTCACACACACTTTTCAGTCTGTGAACATAATCTTTAAACTACCAAAGGCAGGACTGTACATGGTGGTGTGGATGCGTGACAAACCCGTCTCCTGTTTGTATCAGCCCCTCACTACAGCAAGGCCCTGTTTCTTTCTCCCGTTCCTCCCCATGCTTCCTGACCACCACCCGGCATCTTCAACATCTCTGTTCGCTCTTGTTTCTTCTCCTGCCTCTCCTATAGAATTTCCTTTACCTGCTCTGCTTCCCCTCGCTCAAGGAGTGTCCCAGCTTCCGATGATGTGCATATTTTCCTCTTCACCGTTTCCCCAGGACCTAATTTTTATACCTTCTGGGTAGAGGGACTGACTGCTTTGAAAGCCATTGAGCAAATTTTGGAAGACTGTTAGTATGGTTCTACTCTTCAGGCTGGCTTTGGAGGAAGCAATGATCCCAAGTCACGAGGCTCACCAGGCTCGGGAATGAGCTATGTACGTAGAGCCCTCCCTTTGTTTTCAGTGGCTCAGTATTTAGAATTAAAAAAAGCTACCTCTTTGCTTTTCCAGGTGCCTGTCAAGGCTTTTGTGGGGAAAATAGTCCTTTTGGTCACCTGGAAGAAAAACAGTGGAAAAAACCAACAGGGCTCATACACAGGACTCGGTATTATTCAAATCTCGATAGATAGGCCGAGTGTAATAGTTTTATTTGTACTACAACAGTAGGGTCCCATTTGCTTTAAGCCTTATAATTTGCAGGGCTTAAAATAAGTCTTGGAGGCTGTTGATTTCTCAATTCACAAAGGTAGCACTGGAAGATATTTGAGGAGAGCAAGTGGGGTTTTTTTTCCACCCTTCAATTTGACAGTTGAACTAAGCCTGTTCTGAGGAAAACTGTCACTTGCCTTGGAAAGGTCACTCACGTATTCAAATAATAGCATGCAAGAACAGAAAACTCCTTCAGAGCAGGTGTCCAGAGATGCAATAGAAGATATCTGCTTGTCTCCTATTATACCTGTCATCACGGAAATCTGGTGAACGAGTCTCCAGTTGCCAGCAGGAGAAAGAAGTTACAGTGAACAATAAATAAGAGGCCCACAGGGAGCACCTGAGGCATCATCTTTCACACAGGCTGAAAGCTCTTTTCTGCTGTGCAGAAAAAGAACAAATAAGTAAAACTTTAGTATGCCACTGATGGGACACATGTGAAGCATTAGGAAAAATTAAAAGGTTGGGTTACTTGCAGTTCTCACTGAAGTTAGATCCTTATCTCTATGCTGACAGAATCAAGAGCAGGTTTTATTTGCTTTTCAAAGAAAGGAGAGGATCTGCCAGTCTGGCATAGGAATACAAACCCCCTTTTGTTCTTCAAAGTCTAAAATTGCTTGGTGAAATAAATTGTATTATGTGAAAAGCCCTTGGAGCATATGTGAAACGGTTGTGATTTTTCATTACGTGGCTCTTTGCCTTTGCATGCAGAGTACATCAGTCCTGGAGGTGGGATATTATCAGTCATTGAAAATGTTGCAGGTGGGAAGACTGTAGTAGTCCAGCAGTAAAGTAGCGTTTTGTAGAACAAAAATGTGAAATGCAGTTTTGTTCCGTAAGATTTCTCTGTCCCATTAAGGCAGCTTGGACATAAAGGCCATCAAAGCTGGAGCTGGCTTGTACCTTTTATTATGGGTCTAATGTAACTGATCTGTGACCTGGCTGGAGGGGCAAGATGATGCTGATCCAATCTTTGTAACCAAAAAAAGCCAGTTAGAGAACAGTGCCTGTTTATCAAACTTCCTCTTACAGGCAGGAGTACCTGGGAGCTTTATCTCCTGTGATGAGTAAAGAATTCAGCTTGTGCAGGTTGGTTTTTTTAATAGTCGTGGTAGATTTTGATATGAAGTACTGATAATACATTTTACATAAGGGCTTGTTCCACATAAATACTCCTGTGCAGTCATATATTTGCATAAAATTTGTCATAAAAGTGAAATAATCCAGAACATGTACACCTGATGGCTTTGACCTACCTCCCTTTGAATCAACACACTTGCATGGCAGCTTGGTTTTGCAAGATTAGCAAGTTGTGGGCTCTTCACTTACCTGCTGTTTGGTCTCTGTGCTTTGGGATTCACTTTCCAGTGTGGTGTAGGAAGCTTTTCTAAGGACGCCAGATTTTTGCAAGTGAGAGTTCAAATACCGGTTCCTGCGATTCTTCTATCTTTTGCATTTCCATTTTTGGGTTGCTGTCAGACAACAAGGTGGAACCATTGCTTGGTGGCACGATCCTGAGGATCATTAAGATATTTAAGCTGCAGCACACGTGTGTGTGATTGCGCAGCCTGGCTGCTCAGGCTGTTCAGCTGCTGTGGCTGCTCGGCTGATCTGGATGGAGGAAGAAATTGAACTGCTGCTTTTGGATGCCCTTACCTGCAGCAGCCTCTCCTGGAGATGCTTTTGCATATGGAAATGAGCATGGCCTGATCAGAAGAGATAGCTGCACAGGACAAGGGCGGCTGCTGGTGGGAGCACAGCCTCTGTGTGCTGAAGGTCAGCTTGGCGGCACTGGTGCTGGTCCAGGGGAGCTCTGCGCAGGAGCACGTAGATGTGATAGTTCCTCTCTTGCCTGGCTCTCTGTACAGCCATCGCTGCCTGGGAAATTTCTGTGTATCCCTCCTCCTGATCTGTTGTTTCCCAGTACAGTGTCTACTTTTGATGTAAAGAGCTGCTTGGCAGTATGCTGAAGGGCATTAGTGCAGCAGTGCCTCCAAGAGTGTCTTGGGGTCACTGGTAAAGCCATTAGCCTTGAGCCTTCCCTTTCCCAACCAGGCTTCCTGTAGCCTTGAGCTTTCCCTTTCCCAAACAGGCTTCCTGGTGTGTCAGTAGAGAATTGGCCTTAATCTTTTTGGAAATTCGCTAGCTAGCAGAGGCCTGTGATATCAGGATCCTTAAACTCATTCTAGCATCTTTGTCAATGAGAAGAGAACTACTTCTGTACAAAGACATTTTTTTTCCTATGGTTGCTCTGGGCAGTGGCTTGCTTGCCATTCCCCGGACTTCAGTGTTTCCCAAGCAGTGTTTTTCTAAGGCAGGTGGCAGCCTGGAGGATTGTAGAGAGCGCGTTCATGGCAAGGCTTGGTGCTGCAGTCTTGAGGGGTGCTTTTCGGGTGCTTGAGCTTGTCTGTGAGTGGAGTGGGAAAGGGGAAAGGTGGAAGCCTTATTTTGCAGAAGAGGTGCAGTAACCTCTGCAACACGCTAAAGAGGCAGGAAGACTGCTTCTGCAAATTGCAGCAAGTCCATTGGACTGCATAGTGCTCTTACCTGGGGCTTTGCACTCCTGTTTTAGTCTGAGGACTTTTTAAGGTTTTTATAAAATAATTGTATGGAAAATACTTGAAATTCATTTTGCATTTAATCTTACGAAAGGTTGCTAAGTGAAGTTAACAGTGCATACTTTAAGCCAGCGGACCACAAGCTGCTGCAAAAACTATCCTCAAACTAGTACAGGTTTCGTGAAATACAGGTGTAGGTATGTCACAAGCTCATTGCTTTTGGATGCATGCAATTGATACTGTCCTTGAGAGGACTGCATTGATATGGGTTTCCCTTGATCTTTGCCATGTGATAGAGAATGTTTTCTGTCTTGCTGTTACTTGCATGTACAGTAGCAAAAGCCTTGGGTTTTGCTGTTCCAGCACTTTGGAGTTGGAAATCCTGTGGATTTCCTAAGGTAATCTGCTTGTTCCTTATGTGCTGTATGATGTGCTTGGCTGGGGATGATGATTTTGGCCAAGAACATTGCACCAAAATGTTTTCCACATGACGGGCTGCTCCTGCATCAAATTCAGCAGCTGTTTCCTCATATTGCTATCTTCTGCACCGGTGCCCTCTGCCAATTCTCTCCCTAAGGAGAATGCGCACTGGTGAGCTGATTCATCAGCCCAATGATTAGCTGTGCTCAAATGAGTCCTTTCCCCAGGCTTCAGAGTATTGTCCAAACACGAACAGGAGTGGATGGTACTAAGGTATTAGTGTACAGCTATGGTCAGGATTTATCTTTGGCATTTCTGAGGGTTCTGTTACCCCATTTGGAGGTGGAGCCATTTCTGTTCCCTTTTGCAGGCAGCTGCCAGATCCCCCTACATTGAGCTTTTTAATTCCTTTCGTCCTTGCCTCCCAATTTGGCTGTTCCCTGTTGTCTGCTACTCAAACGCCTAGAAGTGAAGTGAGCTGCCTGATGAAGAGATTTTTTTCCTTTTGTTCTGCAGCTGTTTCATCCCTCTTTGGGGAGCGAACATTGAGGTCCACTAGAGGATTTGCATCTAGGTGGTGATAATGTGAGGGTGTGTGAGATCTGGTATCTCCCAGATTTCAATGGCTAATAAATGTTCTTGGTTGAGAGGATAGGTCAGCGTGCACATCTAGTGCAGGAGCTGGGAAAGCACAGAAATGGAACAATAAATTACTGAAAAAAATATTCCAGTCTCTAGAAATAATGATAAAGATCTGTGTTTTTTTCCCTCCTCAGTTAAAATATTGCTCCTCACCTCCCTCGGTTTTGGAGAGCCCTTATAATCCCCTCATGTCAGGGTGAGCCTGGATGTGAGGAAACATTCCCTCTATCCTGTGATATCTCCTTTATGTAGGATCTAGGTACCCATCCAGAATCATGGAGGACAGGAAGGGCCAGGGCAGTAGACATCTTGCGTGCATGTCTGTAGAGGAGTCCTTGTGTGGGAGGCTGGTGATGGTTCATGGCAAGGTGAAAAGAGGCCACGTTCAGGAAACAGTGGGTTGATCAGCAAAGCATCTGATGGTGTTACTTGCTGGAGTGCTCTGACTGCTGCAGGACCCAAGAGGACACTTCTGTAGAAGAGGTCCAAAAGATCATCATAAGGACTGGAGCCCTCATCATCCACCCTGCTTAGCTGTTGGCTTGCCACCTGACTTGTTTTGGACCAAGCTTGGCCTTCTGGCCTTGAGCAGCATTGGTCTAGCTGTAGAGTGGTGCCTCAAGTAGCAGTGGCTGCATTGCCTGGCAGGGTGTGTGCCAAAATGGAGTCCTACCCTTGCCTTAAACTCTGTGTGGCTTGTGAATCGGCACAAAGTCCACTGAAGAAGAAATAGGCTTCTACAGCAATTTGCCCTGAGCCCATGGGATTCAGATTCTGAGAGGCTGATTAATACTAGCTCTGTGTATGATAACCTCTTGGTTTTTGAATGTCCTGTTTGAAGGAGGAAGGGGGAAAACACACCCATGTGAAATGTTCAGACTCAGGATATTGCTCAAACTGAAAATCAAAGAACTATATGGTATGCTTTTCTGTCCTTATCAGTTGTTCAAATAAACGTGCTAGTTCCTGTTTTTTCTAGTAGTTGTGATTATAACCACCATAACAAAGGTACATATTGGAGGGAAGGGAAGATTGAAAAGGCACCTGTCTGTCAGATTGTCGCAGATGAGTGGACTGCACCTCACTCAAAAGACAGAAGCAGCAATATATTTTATTGAGGTGAAATAATAATTCGACAGAGTTCAATAAATTTGGTGGAGTTTAACAAAGTTTAACAGTGGTTTACCAAGGTTCAATAAGTTTGATGGCAAGGTTCACCTTATTAATTACTGCATGGAAGAAGCATACAAAGGAAAATTGAGTGAGAATTGAGTTGGAATGATTCACACAGAGACCGGAGATGTAAAGGGTAAGGAAGACCCTCCTGTTGAGTCACGAGGTTCAAAGTGGACCCCCTTGCTTTCTAAACTCCTGAAGGAGCTTAGGTGTGTCCAGGTCCAATCTTAGTCTCAGACTTGGACAATGGTTTATGTCTAATGGAATTATCTATACAAAGTTTATAATAATATTGAGTAGCTACATGGATTAGTAATGTTTCATTAGTATTAATTCAGCATGCTATCAGTCACTTATCGAGAATCTGTTGTGAGTAAGGGATCTCTCCACCTTGGACAAGGAAGGATCTCTTAGTCTCAGGTAAGGAATCTTAAACCTTGAGAGGCATCCCTGCTCAAGAGAAGAGTCACCTGGCGTGCGGTCCAGCTGCAGTTCAGGGAGAGCTCAAACTGGGTCCATTCTGATGGTAATATTTATAGAGTGAAGTAGTCGGCTGCTAGTCAGTAGCATAGACAAGCTAGATGTCTTTGTTTTAGCTCTGGTATCTTGTTCTGTACTTTGGTTACCTTGCATTTTTGGGCTTCGAAGCCACCTTTTGAAATATTTTTCCGAGGCACCTTCACTCCCTTGTACGTGAGCCAGGAGCTTTGCAGGTTCATCACAGGGCATGAGGCCTGTTGCTCCTTAGTCAGCCTGAACCAAAGTATGGCGAGGAGTCAAGTGTATCCGTCACACAGATAGCTGAAGGAAAGGTTTATTAAGACAAACAAAACCACCAAGCAACAGACCCGTACTGCAGTATGGCACATAATACTCATAATGCTTTTTAGCAGAAGTCGTCTCTTCCCCACAGTGCCAGTGCTGGGCTTTGGCCGGGATTTTGGACCTGCTCTCTGTGGATTCTTCTCTATGGGGGAGAGAATCTCTTTGCCAGGGGAGTCGTGGCTGGCCGTGTCTGCGTTAACCGCATGTGCAGTGCAGTAGGAGCAGGCCAGGAGATCAGATTTCAGTATTACGTGCTTTGTCTACTTGATGTTCTTTGAATTTGAGTTAGCCTCCTCCCTGGACTGACTGTCCTCCCTGTGTGTGTGCTGCAGAGCTCTCTGAAGGAAAGCTGTCCCACTAACCTCTGCTCTTTGGACTGTTGCTTCAGGAAGTGTCAAATTGTCCTCTTCCCTGTTTCCTCTTCCCTGTTTCACAGGGATGATGCTAGCGTGTCATTGCCCTGTCAGTAATGTCTGTGTAAGCCTTTTATGGGAAGAAACTTTATTTCTTTTCCTGCTCGCTTGAGTGACCTATGCAATTGGCTGCCTGGATCTTCTCTTGGCTCTTGAGGCTAGTGATGTCAGGGGAGATGGGTGTTTTTCACCATCAGCTGCTCCAGGAGCACACCCAAAAGACCAGACTCTCACCTTCCTGGACATCCTGTTGTTTGGGGAAGAAGGCAGAAGTAAGAGTTTTCTCTGAAAAGCTGCTTTTTTCTCTGGCCCTGGTAGAGAAGCTTGGTCTGGTAGGGTGCCATTGCTCCTGAGACATGAAATGATCAGCAGTGGGCACGGAGCTTTTGTGTGTGAAGAGGCACAGTCAAGGCCTTCTGCCATCAGATGGTACAGCATCTCTGCTGTCACCGAATGAAATTTTAGCAGCCCAGATCTTGCGCAAAAGAGTGACTGTCATCTGTAAAGTCTTGTGACCCTCAGGTCCCACTATTAGTGGTGAGCTGACGCGGGGTGAGCAATTCCGGTCTGGGTGTAGTTATGATCAAGGTTTCCAAGGCTATCTTCCGAACCTTTTACCTCCACGTAGTGGGAGTTATCAGCAAGATAACCTGGGCCTTTGCCCTCTGTCGATCCTTAGGCAGTGTGAGCAGTATTGATTCCTGCCTGGTGCCTGGCCCAGGACCGCCATTAGGTAAACAGTGGGGGCAGCCCTTTGGCAGTGCTGCCAGCTTTGGACCATGGAAGGGTATCTCCGGGCCATGGCCTCATATCTTGCCTTACTGAGGTGGAACGTGCTGCCTGGTTCTGCTTGCACAAAAGGTGAGACATGAATATTTCCAGTGCCTTCTGAATCACAGGTGGCTGCTGTGGACACTGAGGATGTGGGTGAACCTTTTCTGAGGCTGTAATTTCAGCCTCTCACATCTGCTTCAAAAAGTTGGAGCACCCAGCATGACACCCATCTAGGACACTTTCCACAGAAGAAAACCACCATGGTGAGTGGCTGGGAGCAGACGGAGCGGAATGGGGGAACAAAACTATGTGCCATGGCTTATTAGTGTGTGAACATGTCTGTGCTGAATAAAAAGCAAGAGATTCCAGATGCTACTCTGGGTCTGCTTAACCTGCCCTCCTCACGTTTGCATGCCTGTGCGTGCACACGTGTGTGCACTCCGTTCCTGGTGGCACTCAAATCAATCACCCCTTTTTGTCCATTTTGATTAGCCTTGACAGCATTTTTGCTGGGCGTCCAACCCTTTGGGACTTCCTCGTGTCCGGGTTTGTGCCTGCTGTCACGTTCCTTTGAGGAGACCTCATCTGACAGAGTGATTTGCCATTCAGAAGGAGTCGAGTGGATTTGAGGGGCAGTGTCTCTCTGCTTTGCTGGGGTGGGGAAGGGAAGGCAAGTTTGCTAAGATTTGTATTAGCTGCTGCCACCTCAAGGGAAGAGGTTGGTGAGGGAAGGCAGTGGTGCCTAGAGTTTTTAGGATGAGAATAGTCAAGGAATATGACAAACCATACAGGCGTCCCATATCCCAAGTGTGCCTTTGTGGGATTAGGCCAGGATTATTTTTATTAACATTAACTAGAAGGGCAGAGACCTCTTCTAGAGTGGTGAAAACAGAAGAAGTCTTGTCAGTCATCACTATATGGAGCCTGTTATTATGCTGTGTCTTCTTGGCCCAACTTAAATACTTAGGTACAAGCTCTGTGGATTGGGGGGGATGTGTCACTGGGGCCGACAGCCTCCCTCTCGCTCTTGCACTGCTGTACCTGCTGGTGTCTGTGGTTATGAGGTGGGGATTCTGGATGGAGACGAAGACCTTTGCAGGAGCTGCCACCTTGCCAGGCTCTCTGCCTGTCTGGCATTGAGGTGAACCAAAACTCTTTGTTGGGTCTGCTGTGAGTCCCTGTGCCAGCCCAGGGTCTCCCTCCTTTCTTCTCTCCTCCTCCCCTCTTAAGTACCCCCTCAGACTAGAGGTGCTACAGTGGGTTGGCCTGCTACTGCTTACATTGCCTCCCTGCCTGCAGAAACTTCAGGATGAGATGCCTGGGGGTGGTGAATAGGGGCTGTCTTTGCCTCTGAGACCTCCTCTTCATCGGAGGACCTTACAGAGGAGAGAAAAACTGTTCGGTCCTTGCTGTATGGATGTAATGCAGGGCTCTGACTGGTTTCCCCAGGTTTGTAAAGACAGATTTCTGCAGGGTAGTGGGAGCAGCAGAAGGAGATGGAAAGCAGTATAAACTGATAGACCCATTTTTGCTTCTCCTGTAAGGGACAGGTGACGCTGAGCTCTGAATAGGATATCCTACCATGCATGGTAATTATCTCTTTGCTATGGCCAGTGCTGTAGTGCAGGGATCTGTCCTGTGACCTGCTCAAATTTGCAGCAGGGGAAGGCAGAGAAGCACGGGGGGAGGAGGGGGAAGGGGAGAGGCAGAGAGTGAAAAAGAAGGAAAATGGCTCCTCCAAAAATGTTGATCCCTTGGGGTGGTTTTGGAGGGGGTTGTGGGTTGGTTTTTTTTGGGTTTTTTTTGTTTTGGTTTTTTTTTTTTTTTTTTTTTTTTTGCTGGCCTGCACTGAAGGGAGAGCTAGTTGAGAGTATCTGGTGGCCTTTGAGGGCATCCCATCAGTAACTGTTGTGAATCTGCTCTATGCCATGCAATAGCCCACCTGGAACAAGGGGTGACCTAGGCCTGTGTGCTTCTGGGGTTGTGCTACTGTGCTGGGGAAGGAGGGGGCCACAGTCGGGGCCTTTGTTGGGCTGTGTTAGCAGAATATGCTGTGTACAGGTGTGCTCAGTCAGCAGGACTGAGCAAGGCTCTTGTATGGGGCAAGGAGTGGAGAGATGCTTTCTAGTTTAGCTGCTTGCCATGCTATGGGCAACAGCAATCTTCTGCCCTTATGGAATTGCTTTTAAAGGCATGACAGCCTTTCCAGTCAGACTGCTGATGTTTGTTTGGGGCTCTGCAGACCCAAGATCAGCGCGCTGTAATTCAGCTTGAAGACTCACGTGCACACATCCTTCTTCCCTAGCAATGGGTATAGAAAAGCAATGCATTTACCTGGGTTGGAATCAGAGGTGTTAATGCAGGAGGTTGCTGGTGTTGGCCATGGGGGAGAATGGACAAAGGGAAGTGTCCATTCCCTGACCATTGATATTCCCTCATAGGATTTACCTGCAGGGTCTGGGAATGGGAAGCATAGAGACTGTGTTGTCTTACAGTATTTCCTGTGTGGTAACCCTGGCCCCAGC
The DNA here is from genome assembly GCA_013389945.1 of Fregata magnificens. Lineage (NCBI taxonomy): Eukaryota > Metazoa > Chordata > Aves > Suliformes > Fregatidae > Fregata > Fregata magnificens. The sequence continues at coordinate 498,858 of WAAD01017102.1, forward strand.
ACATGCACATCCTGTGCTAGGGGGTAGGGGTGCTGACGTCCCCAAAGATCTGTTCGAAGATGTCTGTAGCAAGGGTATGCCTGCCATGTTGCCCCCAGGTTCTGTGGCCTTTAAGAAGGCAACCTTCATCCCCTTGATCTTTGTGACACCCATCACCAGTCCTCTTGCACTTGCAAGTCAGCAGTCTTGCCCCTTGGTTGGTTAGACTCCTCTTGCCACTGGAGAAGCCTCGTCCCCCTTTCAGCATTGCTTGATGAGCAGTGTTGTTTCCATGCAACTCCAGGTGCCACCGTGCTGGGTCTTCTGTGAGGCTGAAGGAGATTGATTTTGCCATAGGAGAGGACATTTGAAAGGAGTACAATACAAAATAAAGCTGAAAGAAGTGGTGGCATTCAGCAATGGCAAGGAAGGCAACAGAAGGCAGGGCAGGTATTGAGGAAAGACAAATGGCACTGAGGCAAGAGAGGCCTCAGTGGAAGGCAAAGTGGATCACAAAGAATTGAGAGCTGGCGGTTAACATCAAATAAAAAAGTACATTACTTACAAAAGTGCAAAGGGTGCAACTTAACCCTTTGTTTAGCATGAGGTATTCCAGGTATTGCATAAATCCGTGACAGTTGAAGAGTCTCCTACTACTTGGGACATGCTGGAGAGCTTTGCAGAGGTGCAGCCTGCCCATTGTGTGCTTGTGTCACTGCTGGGGTTTAGAGTGACACTCTAGGTGGATCTTCTGATTTGGTTTCATCCAAAGGGAACCTGGCTTGTGCACACCAAAATCATTCTGTGGTCCAAGTCACAGAAGCAATAGGGCATTCCCTTCAAAAGCAGTCTGGTGCTGTGGGTTAATGTGTTATTTTAGATCGATTGAGTGTGCGGCTTCCCTGGTGCCTTTGGTGCTGGCTACGGCTAGGACTCAGTGGTGTTCTTGCTGGACTTCCCTTCTTGCTTTTTCCAGCTTCTCATAAGTAGGGGCAGGTGCTGGAGGTCTTGCTGGACTTTTAATTACTGTGAAAGCAGCTATTTTTGTAGCTCATGTGCTCTTGATTGCAGCATGGCTGTCCTGTGAGTGACCTCCCAACTTGATTGTTTGGATGCATCCTTGCGAGTCTTGTGTTCCTGGCCCATGTTAAGGAACCAGCTCTTATCTGCAGAATGTCTGCATGGGTCTGCTCAGAGAAGCACATCAGACAGCTCTAGTGCTGAGAAGGGTATGTGAGTGACTCTGTAATTACAAGTGGGTTATACCTAGCTGCATATTGGACTTTCAGTGCACAGGTTATATGTGGTCAGTTTGACACCTGAGTACTAACAAGAGCCACAAAACAGCTTAATTTGGGCATTAAATAATATAGCAGAAGGGAAGACTGCCAGAGGCAAAACCTAGTTCATTCACAGTACATATTTCTGGACAAACTTTTCTTGACATGCTTATTCTGGAATTTAATCCATTTTGGAAAAGGGATTATCCAATTCATAAAAGGTAGACAAATTGTCTAAAAAAATTGTCACGTGAGCTTAATGGCTTCTAATCCAGGAAATAAGAATAAATTGGATATGCTGTCCCTTCTCCCACAGATGTACTTCTCTTAAACAAACCCTAACTTTGTTTCTGTTAGAGTATGTGGGTTTTGTTTTGTTTTTAATAACCGGAGAGGGTATACAGCATTTGGTTTCTGTCTTTCAAAGGTTTTGGATTTTTCTGTTGCCTTGCTTTGGGGTATTTTACAACGATAAACTATTTTTTGATAGTAGGGGAGGAGCTGGCAACAGTGAGAGAATGTCCATTTTTTTGTGAATTTTATGTGGCTAAGAGGAGAGGGTTTTTGAATTGGAGCTAGCTATTTCCTTGTTAGTTTTCTACAGAAGACTAAACTGAAACCACAGCTAGATGGGAAACATTTTAATCAGAAGGAAAAAAAAAATAGTTCAAAACTGGATAGGAGACTTAGGTGGGTTTGCTCAGTTAAAAGTCTTCAGAGCAGCTTGTTCTAAAATTGTGTAAAATTAACCTGAAGTCTTGCTGCCTTCCATAGTGCAATAGGGATGCAGTGCAAGGTCTTCAAAGACAAATATACAAGGGTCAATCTGAGATTGAGCTAATTGAGGCACATATATTTTTAACTTGGAAAGGCCTATAATTTTTTGAAAATCCCTACTTTTACCTTGTGGCAAATTGCAGACTCAGGTGGTTTGTAGTAACCTGCCACTGAACAAACTTACTCATTTGATATCAGTGTGTGTGCCGAGATGTTTCTGGTATAGTTTCGTACTCTGGAGTCCCTCAACTATCTGTTGTTTACCCTGGGATCGGAGAGCTGTCAATGTGTAGGTAATGCCAGTTAGAAAAATACTTGGAGGGTATGGCTGAGTGATGAGACATGTCTGTCTTCTAGGTAGGGAATATCTGGAAGGAAGACAGAGAGTCCTTCAAGGCCAGAGGAGAGGGGAGTTTCAAGTTTATATAGAGGTAAGTATTTTACCAGTATCTTCCCATCTCCCCCCCTGCCCTTTGGCTATTTTCATGAGTACGTTAAGAGATCTAGCAATACTCAAAAATCTAAAATAACTGTGGGTAGGTAACAGGTATCTTTCTATAGCAGGAAATTCAAATACTGTTAGCTTCAAAATACAAGTTATCTTCCAGTTTTTGTGGATATAAGACCCTGTCTTAAATTACTTTTTCTTTTTCTCTTTTAATGAAAGTTTACTGCAACTAGGAGAAGCTTCCTGGACACAGTTGTGCTTTTCCTGTCTATCTGAAGTATCTCTTCCCACACTAATAACCCACACCTTTGACAACCTGTATCCTGCCCTTGAAAAGAAATCTTCCAGTAGTTTGCATAAGATCAGAAGCACAAGGCTATTGGGGTAGTGTAAACACGTTGGAAGTAACAGGGCGGGGGTCTTCGGGGTGAGAAGGTGACAGCTATAAGGAGACAGAATAAGGAAGAGATAAGTAGTCTTTTATTGGCTGAATATTTATGACCTGAGCTGCTGCTGTTGCTGCTGACCTGAGGTTTTGTTTAAGTATGGTGCGTCCTGGAGTTGGGGGTGGTGGGTTTGTTTTAACAGCTAACCCACAAGGTGTCTTGATTTTTTTTTTTGAGGGTTAGACAATTAGAAATACTTCAAGGCAACAGTTTTTAAGCATGAGGCTGAAGTGTTGCATCTCTAAGCAGAATGACAGAAAGATTATGCTGAGGAGTTTGCTTTCTGGGTTGGTTTATTTGTTTGTTTGGTTTTTTTAAGCACCTCTTTGAAACTGAGGAAACATTATTCTGCGTACACTCCTGACCCTTAGACTTGTATGGTTTAATCGTGGCATGACATACTTCTTGCAGTGCTCATGTAGCTAAGATTCATAAAGCAGGCTTTCCAGTAGAATATATTTTCTGGTAATGCTTCATCAGAGATCATGCTTTTTTTAGATAGACATAAAGGAATAAATATAGAACAACTCAGGTGCTAAAAATATCCACTTGCATTGATGTCTCTTTTTTTTTTTTTTTCTTTAAAAGAGACCTTTTGGATATTTAGCAGGATGCTTCATGTCTGTTCAGAGTCATTTTGGCTGCAGTGATTTTGAGGCAGAGACAAGCCAGCTGATCTTAGAAAATAGCTTATCATGATTTGATTTAAGAGTGCAATGTGAGAATAGAGCAGATGCCGAGGAAGAGACTTGATGTGGGTAATGGCATGAGAAGTTGGTTTAATTACTGCAGCTGTAGAAGCTGGGCATTTGCAATCTCAGAGATTAGAAGACTGCTCAGCTCTTGCATTTATAGAAGAAAAAAAAAAGATACTAAATACCTCAATCAAACCCTAAGATGTATATAATGGATCTCACTGAAAAGATGGTCCCTTGATAGGAAAGCTGTTTGCACTGAATGGCTTCAGGTACAGTCCAGGATATAGTAATTCTGGCATCCTTTTAAGTGTGAGGTGAGGAAATAAATAATCTTCTAAAAGATCTGTAATCTTAGAAGCTGAGATTTTCATAGCGGGAGAATGATTTACTTGAAATGGATTTTGGAGTAATTCTCAATTTGCAAATGATCTGCTGAGGACACGTTTCCTTGCACATAGTTAGCCGCTGATTACGTTCTGAATAGTCCTTTGAGACCCTGTTGCGAAAATGAACTGGTGAATCAGTTAACACATTTAAATCATTTCAAGGTTTGACTCTTACTTCGGTGCTCTGTCATGTAGGACTTAAAAATTTAATAATTTGGTGCCACACTCCTTTATTTACAAACTATGCACACATTTTGGTACCTAGAAACATTGAGATCAGCCCAAGCAAGAGTGTGCTACCCACAGTCTGGTGCTGTCAGAAGTGGGTTATGTGATGCATGGGGAGGAGGGGTTCAGGGCTTTTTGGCATCTCACAGGTTGTACAGCATTGGGCAGCTGCTGGCTTACAGCAGGTGGAGCAGACCATTCCTGCAGACCACCAGGCGTTTCAGAGTCATAGCCATGTGCCCCCTCCCAGCCGTAGCCTCCTGTTCTCCATGGATGAGCTGGGAGCACATCGCGTTGCCTTCCCGGTGGCGTTGCTGCGGCTGCTTCTCCCTTTGAACTTAATAACAGGTCAGATGTAAATCGCAGTTTAGACGTAAAAATAGCTGGCACCTGCTTCAGTCACGCTGGCCAGGGGTGAGCTGGGGCCCTGCTGCTGCCCATGCCAGCTCTGGGGCTGGCGTGAGAGAGAGCGGTCTGGTGAGGTTCTCTCTGCCTGTTACAGGTGGAGGAGCCGCAGCCGCGGGGAGGAGCGGGGACAACCCCTTGGCAGGGTTGTTGGCTGGACTTCTGCAAGATTAATAAAACACCCATGCTGTGTCACCCTTTGATCACAAGTATTTTCTGTCTTCTCAGCCGCGTGCTCTTCTATTTGACTTGGGTTTTGTCCTCTGCTTTTAACCTCTAATGCAGCAATTTACCCTCTTGCTGTGTTTGACCAAGACCAAGCTAGGACAATGTAAAAATAATGCATCCGCTTAGGAATTACATTGTTATTTTAAGTTACAATTAGCTCAAGCTTCATCAGGTTCTGAGAATTTATTATTTATGTATATTTCTGATTAATTAAAAATGCTATTAAGGTGGTATTAAAAAACTTTCCTTGTATAAACAAGGGACATTAGTTCAAAGGTCCAGTGCACAGGTTCTCCGGAGAAGATAAGCTAGGCCTTCTCTGCCTTGGCAGCCAGCTCTGATGATTTTTTTTTGTTTTGGTTTGGTGTTTTATTATTTTATTGTTGCCCACTGTTGCTTGGAAAGGAGTATGTGGAACATCTATGATTTTTTTGAGATCCTGAAGAGCTGATGCATCCAAAATTATCACCTTCTTCACTGCGAAATGGCTTCGCCCATAACAAAGAAGAATTTTTTTTTTTTTTCTCAGGATATAGGTGTATTTAACTGTTCTTTATTTGGTTATGCTACTGAATGAGATAGGATAGCAAATGCGGCTAGTTTCACTGTTGCTTGTCAGATCTTAGCTGCAGCAGTTCAGAATTTTAAGCTTTCTTTAGAGGGCTTTTCCTTTCATAATGCAGAATGTTAAGGGTTTTGGGCAGGGAGTAAACTTTGAATTAGTTCAAGTGCTTTATAATAGACTTTATTTCTGAAATGCCATTCACGTTCATTACAGTTCTTAACTAGGTTGCCATTCTAGATCCTTTTAATTTCACTTGTATTTGAATTATGAATAGTGTATAAACAGAAATACGTGTAGTTAGTTTAGTCTAACCAGGGGGAGTAAAATAACTACTGAGGAGGAGGATCCCTCAGCTACAAATAGCTGCCACCCAGGTTTGTGCCCAGTGCTAGGATGTGGCCACCTCCTGGGGTTTGCTGGTGCTAGCACTGATAGCAGTAGGTGCTTTGCAAACAACTTGGAAGCTTGAAGGATCTCCAGTGTTAAGGCAGAGGTTGACAACAGCGAGGCAGATGAGGGACAGTGCTGGAGAATATTTTTAGCCAAACCTGCTTGACTCATGACCCTGGTGGCAGTCTCTTGCTAAAAGGGACTTAATGTGGCCAGCAAAGGGGTGTGTATGGGCGAGCTCAAGGAGATGACATGCATTTGGCGTGCTGGGCACACACAGGCTGCTGGGAGTTTTAATCCTGATGCGACTAACACTTCATATACATGTTTTCTTTTTGGAACCTTACAAATTCAAGGCCCTTAAAGGAAGGGTATTTCTGCCAAAGACTTGCTGCAATTCTCAAATCCCACAAGGTAACTCCTTCCTATTAACTTTATCTGTGAATACATAAGAAAATGATTAATTTGGAGTACCTGGAAAGTCTGCTTGTGGAAGGTCAGAGCATGAAAGTTAATGATCAATTGCTTCTTGTTAGTGGGTGAAGAATTGTGTTTTGGGATTTTTTTATTTTCCTGACTGAAGGCCATTTAAAGACCTACAGCTCTAAAAGTTATCTATAAATATATTGCACACCAAAGAAAACATCAGAGCAATGGGAGACAAAAGCTGCGTGATGGGAGGCTTCCCCCTGAATCCAGCGTGGGGACCCTCAGCCCCAGGATTTGGGGCAGGGTGCAAAATGAAGGTGGTGGAGGAGCACCATAGTGAAGGGAACATGCTGCCATAAAGGTCAGCCAGAGGAAATCAGCAGAGGGTGTTTGCAACTGTTTTGGGTTGGGGTTTTTTGTTTGTTTGTTTTAAGGATTGAAAAGCAAAAGAAGGAGGGAAATTAGGAAATTAAGCTTATCCCTTACCCTGCAGATCATTCCGGTGTATGTTTTCCATGCTCACTCCACAGCAGGTCTCTCTCTCTCTCTAATATTTAGGCGTTGAATACAGCACCTAACTATCCTTCTTTCTGTGAAGGTAGCTCTTTATGTAGCTCTATGTTAGTTAGAACTGTTCTGCTATTGCCATAAAGATTTTCTATACAGGGCGTATTCTAAGCAAAAGAATATTACAGTGTTTAAAAAAAAAAAAAATCACTGGAATTACTCTGAACATGACAGACTTATGGTATATATTGTGGTAGGAAAAACTTATGTTTACAATTAAATAGGCATTTACAAAGATAATTTAGGTCCTCTTTCAGAGCCTGCTTCTTTGTGGAAGCCAGTTTAGGCAATTTTTCTATAAAGCACGGATGAGCTTGCATCAATGTTCAAGATTTATTCACAATTTAAATTTCATTAATAAACCCAAGTAAATGCCAAATGCTCCCAAACACAAGGAAATACAGAAACCTTGCCTGAGCATACTCAAATTCTCCTCTTACACTTATTCTTTTATGCTGCTTTTTTATCTAGGCCTTTAGTCAGGGTTAAGTCATGGCAAAACCTCAGAGGTAACTGGTCTCTAAGAAATTGCAGATAAATCATTAGATTTCTTGGGAGTAAACCTGTCTGGACTGTAACTGGGGTAACATTTCCCAGGACAGGGCACACTTAACTCGGTTCAAAGATGTTCTGCCCTAGTTGTTTAGGGCAGCTGTGGCTTTTCCAGTTTATGTCATTTCATATGGCCATGGTTTCCTTTCCTGTATGTCACGTTTGAAGCAAGGAGTGAGATGAAAGCTTTCCAACTAAGCACAATAGTGCTATACAGACATCTGAGTGAACTTGGTGAGGACTTATACTCTTTCTGGTCTCAAGTATAAGAAGCCTTATAACCTCTTTAACCAAGAATAATTCAACCTCTTCAAATTGGACCAGGATTGTCTACCAAGTCTTGCTGCAATGATCTCGGACATTGCGTGCTTCTCCAGATGTTACCAGTCATTGGCACTGCAGAAGGGACCACGTGCAGGTGCTTCAGCCCCAGCAGTTCACAGCTGGAAAATCCTGATAGAGTTTGCTGCCTTTAAAAAATAATAATAAAAGAGAGTCATGGCAAGAACCCACCTTCATCAGGGGTTTAAACTAACACATTGAGTTGTGAATTGGAGCAACTAAGGTGCATGCTATGAAGGTGTTCCAGCCATGAAGCAGTGATCCCTAGCAGAAGGCTGGGATGGACAAGAGGGGGCAGTAATGTTTTAGGCTGCCACAGCTGAACCTGTTGGAGGATGTTTATCCATCAGAGCCCTGGCTCCATAGAAGGCTATGGACAGAGTTACATGTAACTGGTCTACTGCTGGTGCTCAAGTTATCTCTTGATGAATGAACAGAGAACTTTGCAGAGTTATGAGGTCACAGATACATTCATCCACTTCACTCTTGCTTATCTGTTCACCGTCTTACAAAGAGAAGCTCAAAACTGAAGGGTTTGGTTGCAAGTTGCAATGGAAAGTTAAATGTTTTGTTTGCTGCAGAAATCTAATTTCCATCTTGAAAAGGGAGAGAGTCTGTCATTGGTCCATCTAAGTCAGTTACAACAGATCCCTTACAAAAGGATTTACAGTCAACACAATGACTGCTATTTGCTCTGTCTTATCCTCCAAATTTCCATTTCATTAATAATTCCAGTCCCTATCTTTTCAGTCTACTTATGCCACCTATAACAGCCATGGCAAGAAGGTTCACAGTTCAGTTATGCATTATGGGGTGGGGGGAACCACTTCTGATTGTTTGTTGTAAACCCCTCATAATTTATTGACATTCTCCTAGTTTTTCCTACTGGAAGTGAAGACCTCTGTTTGTGAAAGCACTTTCAGTCAGTCATTTCCAATTTTCATTAGGGAGGCATTTAGTTTTTAGGGGCTCTCTTTCCAAGAGATGATGGGCACAGTAGTAGAATGGTGGCAGGAAGTAATTTCCTAAACCCATTCTGTTAATATCAGTATGATTCTATAAGACATTGAGAGAGGTTTGCCATGAAACGAGTTTTACCATCTAGGAAGAAAGTTAACTTGTGATTAAAAACACATTATCAAGCCTTTTTGTTTTCTTTTTTTCCTTTCTTCCCCCCCCCCAACTGCCATTACTCCATCACCATCAGGATATTATCATATGGAAGATGGTCTTTAGGGAATGGACTGAGCTGTAGGTCAAGCAGATAATTGGGAGATTCAAAGATATCGATACTTCCTATGGTGAGGAAGGAAACTGACCAGAAAATGGATTCAGTAGTTTTAATAAATTATTTTTAAAAAAAATAATAAAAAAAAAGAAACAAGCAAAAAAGACAAAAAGGAATGAAATGTTCCACTTGTGAGATGATGCTGAAGACAGAATTGTATATGTCCACTTTTGAGTCCTGTATGTCCTAAATGTTGGAGCGCTGAGAATATTTTCGAGGCTGTGGTATCAAAGTAGCTAATGGAAACATGGTTTTGAAGGTTATCATATTGAATTCAATGCAAGGTACTATGCAAGAGAGAAACTGCAGAAGTGTTCAAGTGCGTGCACATGCATTTATATTTAATTGGGGGACTTTTCTTGAAATAGAAAAATACGTGCGTACTTAAATATGACTCTTTTAGCCTCAATGTACTGCCTAAATCTGTTCAATCTTAGAAGACGTCAGAAAAGCAGTGTGATAGAATCATAGAATCATTAAGGTTGGAAAAGACCTCTAAGATCATCAAGTCCAACCATCAACTAACACCACCATGACTCCTAAACTAGGCCCTGGAGTGCCACGTCNGTGCCAGACCAAAACTTGCTTTCAAATGCTGCTCTCTTCTGTAACACTGCTGTGCTTCAGTATCGAAACAGAAATTATTCTCCTACCAGCTGCAGTGTTTCATTCTGGGAACTTTGCCCTCAGTTTTATCAGTTTTAGTAAAATGTCTGCATGAGAGATGCTATAGACAGGTAGTGAAAAGGCAAAGATCCCTTTGATACGCCATGAAGGCAATGTTCAAGAATTGCTTCAAGACCAGAGAGCATGCNCGAGGAGCAGCTTGGCTTGAATGATGCAATTTGTTGACTGTGGCATGCTCTGTTGCATCGGTCCCACAGATCTCTTTCTTGTGGGATATTGGGAAGTAGGATTAGATGCTGTTTGTGGCTTGCTGAGCTTTTTTAATGCACACTTTTTATTGCCATAGTTGCATGTGAGGATTTTAATGTAGACAAAATGGCTAACATTATTATTTTAAATTAGGAGAGATTTGTTTGCCTTTTAGGTATGCAGGAAGATTACGGTAACTATTTACAGTTTCCCCTATAAATCAGCTTCCCCCCACTCTCACACCATGTACCATTTTCCTCCACCAGCACTGAGAACTGAACCAGCTGCTTTTGGTGATAGTTTCATAGACCATTCAATGAATGTTTAGATGGAGCAGCTACAAAAATGGTTGGAGCTATAGAAAGCAGGTAGTGTGGTGTAATGTCCTTCTCATAACAAGGACCTTGTTAAGCACATAGGTTTATTGTCACCAAAAACTTCTCCCAGAGCTTTGCTGTTCCGATAGGCTTCAGCCTAAACTTACTGCTGGCCAGTTGATATCTGTTTGTTCTGGTATTGGCAGCCTTTTTTGGCTCAAATGGTTTATTTCCATTCCTAATGGTTATCTTTACTGTCTTCCAGGGAGCAGTTGCATCCCCTGTAAATCCCCCTGCATCCCTCTGTCGTGTGCCCGTCTCTATGCATGCTGCCAGTGCTGGAAATCCTCTTCCATCTTCCTGTGTTTCTAGTGCCTCATTTTTGAACATGGGCAGCCTCTCTTGTGTGGTATTCCAGATGGGATTTTAGCAGTGCCTCCTATGTACTTCCCTGTACTTCCTGTCTCTGTTGGAAACGTTTCTCTGGATACATCCTGGGATTGATTGCGTCTGCGTTTTTCACAGCTGCATCTGGATGGTGACTTGGAGCCATTTTGTGCTAGCTTGGGCTAGCACATCCAGGCCCTTCTGCTCCAGGCACTGATCATCCTCCAGTGTCTAGCTGGCGCTTGTTTATTTTATATATGTGATTGTGCATTGTATATTAGTGACTTTCATCCCACTCTTATGGCTCCAGTCTTTCAGGTGATGGTGCCTGTTGTATAACAACTCAGTACACCTTCATGTTCAAATTGCTTACCAACTTTGTCATCAGCTGCCATAATTACTTTTTTTTTGTATGCAAGCCATTAATTGGTTAAGAATGAGGCAGAAGACTGATCGTTAGGTTTTGTTTAGTTTTTTAACTAGTAACTTCCAAGATATCTGCAGCTTTTTCTTCCCATCCTGTCTGTCACCATCTCTTTTGGGCAGGATCTTTACTGGTGTCATAGTTCCTCTGCTGGTCTCCACCTGTGCATACTGAATGCAATACCACGTGAAAAAAGTATTAAATAACGTTTGTTGAAAATCCAGATAGCTGAGACTTACTTATTTATTTTGAGTTATCTCCCTTCAGCAAACCTGTTGTGTCCTGATCTCTTTGTAGCTGTATGACTTTATTCTTTGTCAATCTTTTCTGAAATGAGTTCTGTAGCCTTTCTTCTATGCAGCAAGTCAAACTGGATCATAAAAGTACTGGCATTAAAGTCTTGAATTGAATCTACATCTTCTGCATTTATAGAGGTAGTTCTTTATTGGTTTGAATACGGTTGAATTTAATTGGGTGTTGAACAGCTGTGCATGGTGTTTTTGTCGGAAAATTTTGAAGACAAAGAGTTGAAAAAAGCGTATGTGTTTTAAAATGTTTGCCTGGTCATCTGTTTTCCTTCTCTCTAATGGCCACAGTGGAAGATGATACCCTTTGTTGCAAAAAACAGCAAATGTGTTTTGACATAAAACTGGCCTTGGGCAATGTGCCAGCCCAGATGGACTGGCAGCTAGTGATGCCATTAACTGTATACAGACCTAAAGCTGAGCTAGATGGGTAGTAGTTAGCTGAATGGCTAACTGGCATTTCCTAGTGTGGTTTGGTTTCAACAGCATGTTTACACAAATTTGTCTGAAGCAGGTTAGAATCGAGCAGTTTTCAAATGGTGTGCTATCCAGGGTAAGTATATATATGGTATGACCCTACATGTCTGGTCTTTATTTCTCTTCCTCTGATAACACCGTCATAGAAGTCTCTGTTAAGTGTCCAAACGATTCAGTACTGGTTACATCCCGTGGCAGATACCTGCTGGGCATCCTAATAGACATGTACATTTTCCTGTAGACCTTACATCCTGGTTAAAATAAGTTTTAAAGGAAGTGATTTGTGTGAGAAGAGCTTTGTTGTTGTTGTTACGGTTTTAAACTTTGCTAAAGGTAGTGGTGGGTTAAAGAAATGCTTTACATTAGCTTTTGTGATACATCTGACTAGTTGGGCAGATGTTTGAAGAATATTTTTTTTCCTTTTTTTATTTTTAAGGAAAAACAGGTTTGCAGTCTGCTAAATTCTTTGGGGGTCGTCTTTTTTTTTTTTTTTTTTTAAATTTGATTTGTAGATTTCTGCATGAAACTCTCATACCATAAGGCTTGTGAAATTAGATAACACGCTTTAAACAAGCCACCTCTGGGTAAAGTACGTCTCTAATTACTGAGACTAAATTATGTGGAAAGTGAGCTTGTGTCTGAAGTAAATCTTCAGTTCAGTAATCTAAATAATGATTAACTTAATTGCTTCAGGATCATAAAAAATGCTCTTAATAAAATATAGGCATTAAGTGTGTTTTGGGAGTGGATAATTGCTTCTGCTTCATTTTCAATAACTTCTATCAAGACAAGGTTTGTAGGTAAAAGAAATACCTTTTGTTATGCTGATTAATAAATCTAGGAAAAGTAGGCTAGTTCTTGAGTATGCAAGCCCTTTCTCCGTTCTGAATAGAAGCTGCAATTTCACTACTAAATATAAATTGAGAACACTTGCCTTTAATTTTGTAGATACGTGCCAGTTAGACCCTCTGAAAGCAATAGTTGGTACCTGTGGAGCAGAGTGTAATATTAGTACATGGGAAGAGGGATTAAGTAGGGTTCCGCCCCCCACCCCCCAAAGAAAAGAGAAAGATGGGTAATTTTAATAAGAAGAGTTCGAGTTAAAGAATTTGTGACCTGGGTTAGCAGCTGCATGTTGTTTGTGTTGTATTTTGCTTCTAAACAAAATATTTTTACCTTCATTCATTGAAGAATGTCTTTTTTGCTTATAGGCAAATGAGAAAGCAAATCTCTTGAAACATAAACAGTGGTACTTCCCTGGAGGGAGGAGATGGGAATTCTCCTGTTGCTCTGAGTGTTGCCAGGTGCCAGAAGTGGTCTGCAGTGGTGGTGGTAAGAAAGAAATCTTCCCCCACGTTTCTGTATTTGCGTTTTGTCTGTAGCAATAAGATGCTTTTAGCAAAAAATGGGCATGCAAATCCTGCTCTTTTCATAGAGCTGTATGAATTGCTGGGAGAGGTGTCAAAAGTCTCCCACTCAGAGAATTTTAATTTAGGGATGAAACCAGCGCTTCAGCTTGTCGCTTGCTGTAGTGTTTGCTCCTGCTCTCTCATGTATGCTGCATCTGTTGGTAATCATTGCAGCAAAGACTTAACCACAAATAAGCCTCCAGAGGACTCTAGAAATACTTAACTATCGCCTCCCCCCTTTAAATGTAGAAGGGGAACTGTGGCCGTACAGTGCTTTGAGGACCTCCTTTACAGAGTTCTTAGAAATCTCTTGAATGCTGATGCTGGGGTCATCTTAGGCTGCCTTTAATCCAAACATCCTTAAATTTTGTCCAGTAACCAGATATGGAAATGTTGTTATAGCAACAAAATTCTTTCTTTTTGCCCTTTTTTGTAGTCTCTTCTACAAACGATGACAGGAAAAGTGGAAGGCTGATAAGACCCCACTGACACAGCAGTAGGACAGGGTTTTTCCAGGACAAGATCTTAAAACCCCGGAGTGGTTAGTATCAGATGTTGACATTTTAATGATGATCTCCGATACCCTGCCCCTTCATGGGCTATTAGTAGCTTTTTTATAGGAAAGTAATTCAATCTTGGTTATTTTGCAAAGACCCAGAGTGTTGCTTTAGTATTCTATAACCTTTCAAGGTCTATTATAGGACAAGTAGTGTCCCAAGAAACTTTTATTTCTGTGAGATATTTCTCAAAGCTCTGATTCACAGGACCGGACATACGGGATCAGCTACAGTCTGTGTTCAGGGCATGTATTCTGACCCCATGCAAAGTTCCATCCCATTTGAAGATGTACATTTTCCTGCTATAGAGGAAGTTAAAGCATTTATCCCAGATCATATTAGGTGGAAAAATAACCACTTTCTGCGAGCCCCAAATATTCTTGGATCAAAATTTTACCCCCCAAAATTAGTTATTGCAGCTGAATCTGGTTAAAGCTGACCATCTGCAGCATTGGTGCGTGGAGGGAGACCCAGTAGGTTGACTCATGAAAGTAGCCTTGTTGCAGTGTCATGGTGACCAGCTACTTTCAAAACTGGTTCTGCAAAATGCTTTTGCCCGGGCTCATTGCCATCAGTGTAAGACCAATGCCCCAGAAATACAGGACAGCCTGTTTTTATGTGTTTGCTGTTTTGTAGCATATTTTTCAGCTAACATGGCTGTACTTTTTGCTTTTCTTCTTTGTGTGTAAGGCCTGAAAAGGCCATCAGTGTGAGTGTTACTGAGAAGCTAAAATATGCTTGGGGGTCAGCATTTTATGAGTTGTGCACAGCTCTTGAATTTTCAAGCTCTGCTTCTGTTTGGAGAAGAGAGAACTTGGGCTTCTCGTACCCAGCTCTGCAGGCTGCCAGGCCTGGTGCCTGTGCCCCTCGTGTAGTGCGTGCCTGGGTGTCTTATCTCAGGTCACTAGAACCGGCAAGGAGGAATAATCTGGAAATGAAATGTTCTGAATGAAGTGGATGGCCATGCTGGAAGCTGTGTGGGTTGAATAATCCCATGAATAATTCCTTCAGCCTTCACCTTCTTGATTGTTCAGATAAATCCTGAGTGGGTCGATAGATATGAATATGGATTAGAGAAATTGTATTGAGAGCTTTTCAGTGTCCCAGTGGATGCTTCTTCTGCGGAACAAATCTCCATTTCACGAACCAAAGCACAACTGGTGCCAACAGGCACAGTCAAGGAGGTGAGGGACTGAATTACAGGGAGGTCAAGTTACAATAGCATTTGCCGTAGCAGCCATCCCCTCCTGTTCAGGTGTATGCGTAGGCAGAGGCCCTTGTAGGTATCATCTGCTGCTATTGCCCTGATTGTGCGCCTTCAATGAAGGGACTTACCTTTCTCAGACTTGCCAGTGTTACAATTTGGAACAATTGTTGAAAGATTCAATTTTCATATAAACTTAGTTTGGGGCCACAGAGAGGGGGGAAAAAAAAAATCTTTGCAAAGCACTTGTAGACATAAAGATCCAGCAGGCTAGACCAAAAAGCAGCTCACAAAAGCAGTCATGGCAGTCACAATTTCAAGAGTTTTCTATAGTTAAAGCAAGGAGAAATGTAAAGTATGTTGGAAAACCAGTTACATTCTCTGCTTTCATATTTAATTTACCAATGTGGAGGCTGTGGTAACAGGCTATTTCAAAGCCCATAAGATAGAGGCCTCTTCACTGGCAGACTGATGTTCTGAAAAGCTGCTACCAGAGATACGATCCCTGCTGTTAGTCTGGTGCGGCGTGGTTTTTAAGCTAAGAGTCAATTTTGCACAACATGCAGAAGTACTGTTCTCTCCTGTCTGGTTTTAATAGATAGTGCACTGAGTCAGGACACTCTGAAAATGAGAAAGGACTAGTTTTCCTTGGTAGTCTAGAAACACTTGAGAAGGTCTGGGTGTGCTAGGTGCGTTATAGCACAGAGCACTCTTCTGCAAGGTGGAAGGTGTTGCTCTGAACTCTGTCAGGACGGGGCAAATATCGTTTCTTTGTCCTTCACTTCAGTATGTCTCCTCTAACTACTGAGCCCACATATAAGAGGTAGGCACCAGAAGATCAGCTCTCCTTGCTGTGACTTTTATTTGGAAGAAGTGAGCATGACAACTGTGTTTTGTGAAGCGCTTGGTCCTCTCGATCTTTGAAAACACTCAGGCTGCTCCCCACTAAGCTTTGCTCCCTAGAAAGCTTAAGGAAAGAGCAGCCTTGTCAGATGACACTGGCTACACTTGTGTCTGGGACCCAGCATTGTTCAGCCCTGCCAGGACAGTCACTATTCTGGGCCAGCACAGGGACCACTTCTCGCTGAGGGGATCAGCTGGTGGAAATCAAGGACCAGGGACCTATAAACTGGATCCCCTAGAGATGTTTACTTTGAGAAGAAAAAATAATCCAAATTAAAAGTGTTTTATAAGAAGCTATAATGGCATTTACTCTTACTCTTTCATAATTGTTTTTAAAATGTCTATGTTGCCATGGGAGCAATTGTTTTCACATTTTTTTTTTTTTTTTTTTTTTTTTTTTTTAAGTTGTGAAGGCCACACTTTCAGGACCTTTGACAGTATTTTCCAAAGCAGCAGAAAATGCAGATAGGAATACGAATACTGTTGCAGCGTGTGTTTCGGGATGATATTATTATGCCTTACCAGCAAGGCCAGTTTTGTATCAAGGGTTCATTTGCCCAATCTCTGCGCCTGTGTCTCCCTCTTAAGAGACCCTCCCTTTTCAGCTTGGTTGTGGTGTTCAAGTTTAATGGGACAGGTAGCCTAATGCACAAGAGAGGCTTGGCCTGAGACTGAGGAGTTGGAGGTCATACAACTGAATAAGTTTGTGATTGAAAACAGCTGCCAAACAAAGGCACCCCTCTAGAAACAGAACAAGCCTTGCTCCTGCCGTGATGTAAGGAGAACAGAGAGAAGGAAGCTCAGTGCAGCATGAGCTGGTGATGCAGCTGCTAGGCTGTTGTGGCAACTGCTGGTGCCGTACCATGGCGGAGAACGGGTGTACATGTCGGAGCTGGCCGGGTGAGCAACAGCAGCTGTGGGCTACTCTCCCGCACCGTGGGGCCTGGCTGCAGTGGCTTGTTTTGCAGGTTGCTTCTGGATGGCTGTCAGGGCAGATAGTCCTTGCCCCGGCTTTGTGAGCTTTTGCCCTGTTCAGTCAGAAATCATCTGGGTACTTTGGATCTTTTATTGCAAGATGGGAGCAAAAGACCTAAGTATCTCCTCATGTGGTTCTTTTTCCTGTATTGAAGGTGTAGCAATGCCACTTGTTATTTTCATATGTGCCCCAGAAGGAAAACATCTTCACTGTTTATGACTGTGGGCCGGTGTAGTGCTGGGATACTTGGTAACATAAACTTATAGCCCAGTTGCAGGTGCTACTGTGTTAAGGCTGTTTGTCCCTCTGTGCCTACCACTACCCATTTCTCAGCTTTATTAGGTTAACTGTTCCCTAAACAAGTCTACCAAAATTATCTATTTGCTAAAAAATTCTAAACAAAAAAACCCTAAAAAAACCCCAAACCAGTTTAGTTTCAGATATATCTTGTTGGTACAGACCTGGGATGAGTAATACCTGTAAAAGCAGTTATACAAGCAAACCTCAGGACATGAGTTAAGAGTGAGCCTTTAACAGTGCCTGGGAGTAGGGACTTATGAACAATCAGTCAAACCAGGCATGGGATAAGCTCCCAGTCGCCTGGAAGTAATGAACTTAGTTACAGAAAAATACTTCTTATTAATACAGTGAAGTTTCAATTATTACAGGTATTTCCAAAATCTGCCTTATTATAGTAAAGGTAAAAGGAATTTAAATAGAATGAATCAAAAGAAGTAATTCATGTTTAATGGGCTTGAAAGTGAGCAGCACAGACTGCAGCTCAAGAAGCAATTATACATTGCTGAGTAAATAGCGTGATGGTTCTTGTTGTATGCCTTGATTGGAGAAATATTGATTCTTTTAGATTAGTTCTGGTAATTAGACCAGTCTGCTTGTTTGTTTATTTTAAATGAAGCTAGCCTCGTTTGCTGGATGCATTGCCTATCAATGTGTTCTGTATTAACACATTGCATTGAACTGCAGGCAGTCTTTAATATCCTTGAATATCTGATTTTTTTTTTTGGCATATAATTGCAGATGAGCTAAGGGTTATTCTGGCAGATAAAAATGAATTGTAAGACTTTAAATGCTGCTTCTCAAACCATTACTCTGCCTGACTGAGGAGCTTTTGAAGAGTAGTGCCAAGCTAGCAGCGGTGACATGCAGAATTCAAGTATGGCACGCAGGCTCTTTTGAATATGAGGCTTTGCTACAATAAACACCTCTGTTTACTAATTAGCTTCTAATTTTTCAAATGATGGGGAGCAATTTTTGACTTGGCAGTCCAACTGTTCTGAAACGCTGCGAGCTCCAAGAGAAATGGGTGCCCACTTTTTATACTATAATTTAACGTTTCACATTTCTTTCAGTGCTTTATAACTGTACCAGGTAACAGAAAACAACCTCTGCTCCAGTGATCTTGTGCATCTCCGACAGAAGTGGAAATGATGCAGTGGAACGTACGGAGATGTAGAAATTTCTACGCAGGCAGGTGCCTGCCTGGCTCAGGTTAGGTCACTGAGAAATCTCCCATGGTCAGATTAGTATCAGTACCGTGGCACTTGTAGGACTGAGAAGGTACTACAGCATCAGAATTATTTTAATATCCTTTTGTCTAGGTCCAGTCAGAGCTAGTTTACATAAGACTATGATAAAGAGCAGAGAGCATCTGTGAAAACTCCTGTGCTTTTGCTGTCAGTTGTGGAGCAGCCCTCATGCAAAGCAGCTATCTGAATTTTCCTGGTGCAAGGCAGGCATGCATTTCTAGTGGGCTAGTCATTTCGAGGATCCCTGCAGCCTTCAGTAAAAGGATATTTAGGTCACCTCCTTCTCAAACATTGCGTTAAAAGGCTGCTGTTCAGAAGAAGCTGAACAAGTGAAACTGAATTGTGACAACGCTAACCAGTCCTGGATTTCTGATCTTTGTTGGCAGCATCTTTCAAAGACTGTGTGTGTTACCATAGAAGGGTCCCCTGCTCTGCAGAATTCAGGATGGTTTGAATTAACTATACACGCTACAAGAGGCTTATCTAGCAATAGGATGCCAAGCTACCAGGAGATGGAAGATTTTAAGAACGGGGGAGAGCTGTAGATGTTTCTTTTCAGGTCTTTCTCTCATGTGGATTTTAAAATAGATGGGCTGTTTGCAGAGTGGCTGCCCTTCAGTTTCCCAGCTGAATGGCTGACAACAGCCTGAACTTTAACAGCATACAGTCTTTCCACTTCTAAGTTAATTTTTTGAATGAGTGGGATACTGTATTTATAAAGTGTTCTGGTTGTAATTTATGAAAATTTCACCATGTGCAAAAGGCCACGTTCATCGGCGTGCAGTTCATCTTTGCATTCAAAATGTGATCTTCAAATTTGGATAGGAGAGAAGAGCTTTTTCTTTTTGTGGTGGTTTGTTTGGGGTTTTGGATTGGGTTTTTTGTTGTTGTTGTTGTTCAGGGTGGGTTTTTTTCCATTTAGCCTGAAAAGATTGTGTGGTGTGTGGCTGCTGCCAGTATTGGTATTCAGGCCAGAAGGGGCTGGTGTGATCTTGTCTGAAAACACAGAACAAAAAACTTTGTCCGGCATGTGTTTGTTTTTGCTATCAGTCTGCTTGATAGTCTGCTCTATCTTTTTTAGAAAGATACCTGCTTTTATGTATATGCAAAAAGAGATCTGACCACAAGGATAATTATGAATTCAGACTGATAACAGCCTTGTGAAATATTTGTCAGTGAAATAATCCAAAAGAAATATAGCTGTTGTGTTCGGGTAGGAACATGCTGTTGATGGCAGCCGAGGTGATAGGAAAGAGAATAAAGTTGGATCCCGTACAAGGAAGAAGGGGGGTGATGTGGGCCCCCGCCCTGCTGTACAGCTCTACCTTTCTTGCTTTCTTACCCTTTGGGTTGTGAATAGCAGACTGCCCACAGCACTGTACAAAGCAGCATTGCACTGAACATCCTCCTCCGGATCAGCTCCCTGGTATAATTCAGACTGCTAATTCAGCTCATGAACTGACTGAGGTACTGTTTGGGTTGTGTACCTGTTGGTTTTCCAAGCCACATTTTTCACCAAATATTCCTTCCTGACTGCAAAACAATGGGGTTTCATCTTAAGCTGCCTCCGTGACAGTCAGTCACCCAGCAGAACACGTACTGCTTCTGGTTTTAGCATTTTTACTTCTCTCTCTCTCTCTCTCTCCCCTCTGTGATGGAGATCTTCCAAACCCAGATACTTCAGGTGGCTTTTGTCTTCCCTCTCCCTCCACGCAGCCCCTACCTCCCTCCTGGGTCAAACACCGGAAAATTTGCTTGTGGAAGTGTAGACTTCCTATAAAGAAATGCCTAGAGGAGGTATCCTTGTCCATGTGACAAATGTCAGTCTGGTGACAGTAGACTGGTTGGTCTTTCTCACTTGTCACAGATCTGTCAAGAAGGCTGGGGACTGAAAAGTTACAAATGAGTGGCACATAATCTGCTTCTCAGCTATCTTTTAGAGCAGCCTTTCTCCATTGCTGGTCATCTGTGAGCAGTTAGCAGTTTGGAGGTACATTTGTAGGGTGATATAATGCGAATGCTCTTCTGGGGAATTTCTGGATTTAGTGTAACACAGCACTTGCAGGGGAAAACTTTCCAGCTGTCTCTCCTTGGTTTTGCAGCTGTGATTCTTACGGAGTGTGGATAGCCCCAGTGCCATCTTTATCTGGGGCTTTATGTGTTTCTCATTTACTTATTTATTTAATAATCATAGTAATAATAAAAAATAATTGTATTTATTTAAGCTTTTCCATCCGGGCAGTTCAGATTGTGGTAGCAAACGTTGGAGCAGAAGCACGAGGTGTAAACAAGCGAAGCCAGTGTGCCAAGTCTTAATGTCTGCTAGCCTGCTCTCAGGAGGGGGTAGGAGGGAGGTGGTGGGTTTGCTACTGGACAGCCCCGAGAGCCTGCCTGCTCCTGCCGGTTCACTTGCACTGGTGATCGTGCGTTACTGTGGATGCAATCATAGAATAAATCATATTGCTCTTCTTTTGCAGAAGGTAGTGTTTTATACCTAAAACTTAAAGCAGCTCAGCAATTCTCAAAAGACAGACTTTCAATTTCTTCCCAATTAGTATGCAGTACTTCAGAGAAAAGCTTTGAACTTGAGTAGGGGCTTGTAGGTATGTATACGGTGTTTGCTGAGACTTCATTTAGCAGCAGTCAGAAGCTTCTCCTTGTTCAGCCACAGCACATTTGCATGTTGACAGATATCTCCTATTGGCTCTCCTTGTTTCTTGTGTTTGAGGGTTGATATTTTTTTTCCCATACTTTTCCATCCAGAAAGCAAAGTATATCATTCTTCTTATAACACTTATCTCAGATGATTGCAGATGAGACTTTTTTGTTTATCCGTTATTTTGTATCCCTGTTTTAACAAGTAAGGAAACTGTGCCACAAAGCATTTTCCAGATTCACACAATCTATCTAGGAGGAGATGGGTCCCTAGGTTTCACAGCTTGGTGCGTAGATGCACTTACACTCCTGAAATTTCTTCTGTAGTTTATTTTTATCTGAATACAAAGGATGAATTCCCACTTGCCTTGAAAATTCGACCACTTGGAGTGAAGAGGAGCATTTTGTGTAGTCTTAGAGATGAGTAGACACTACTGAGGTTTTTCTTAATCATCAGAGACTAAGATTGGCAACATTATATAATTACATAACATTGATCTATTTTATACAATACAAGAGGCCTATTACTCAAATCATTTTGTACTAATAGAGCTTCTGTTAGATAACTCCTTTTCTGTTTGTTATGTAAGGGCTGGTATCATAGAATGACTGTTTGAATACCAGCACTATAATTTTAGAATTCCTTTTATAATAGAAATACCAAGTAAGCTTTGCTCCAAATATAGGCAATTATTGCAATATCCTAATTAATTTCTTTTTTCAAATGAGGCCTCTTGATAATTGCTACTTCCGTCTTGGTTTTTATTTACAAAATCCTGAGGCTGTCCTGTGCCCAGTCATATTCCATTATATGCATTTTCTGTAGTGAATATTGTGCACTGGGAAAGTATTGATCAGCAGTCCTGGAAATTGGTGATTGAGTTTCACCTGCAAAAACATTGCAAGTGCCAATTTACAGACTCTGCATGTCTGGAACCCTCCTGTCATCTTTGAACTACATGTGTGTTTGTCTCTTGGTTTTTGGGGTTTATTTTAATAAATTTAATATAATTTTATTTCTGTAATTGAGAACAGAAACAGTGCGAGCAGTCTCAAAATAAGACTCAAAATTCCTTTGGTGGTCACAGAAACTGATTATTTCCAAGCAAGGAATTTAGTTGCAGGCTATGTCCTTCACTCACAAAGATGTAGATAGTAGTAAGGCTTTTTTATCTGTGTAGTCACTTGAGAAATGCGGTTGAGCTATAGGTGAGGTTAGAAAAGGTTTTACAATAGGCCTGGACTTTGCGCAGGATATAAGAGGGCAGGAGGACCTATTGCCTTTGTGCATAGACAGTACCCAAATTTTCCTTTAATTCATGAGTGCTGTGATGCTTCTGTCCTCGTTGAGAAGTTGGTTGCCACTGGACCCTATTCACCACGCTTTCTGGAGTATGCCATATTTATTTTTTGTGTGCTTTTAAACTCAGAGGCAGCTGCTTATATTCTTTTTCCACCCAGCTCTGCTGAACTTCATGCCAGATAAAATCTCCTATTTGGCTGTGATTTTTAAATTCACAGCCTCTTTTTTTTTCCTTTTTGGCCAAAGAGTTCCAAGTATTGTCTGTTTCTTTGATTGAAAAAACTTTCTATTTATTGTATCTTCAGTGTTTTTGTACTGTCCCCTAAAATGTCTGTGACTCTACTTAGAGGGCAGCCAAGGTTTAAAGAGGAGCTAGCAGCATGACGTAGCTTTCTGTAGAGCTGCTGCTAAAGTTTGGTCAGAAAATGAGAGCGTTGGGGGGCTGTGACTACCACTTTAATTTTTATTTGGCTTTTAAGCTAGATTTTGTTTGGATTTTGTTTCTTGTTGTTTCTTTTAGAGGCCTAACTCTTACCAGGTGAGGATCAGTTACGCCCATGAAAACTATGTGCATGAAGGGCTGTGTTGGTGTAATGATAGGTGAATGGGAGTCACACTCTTTGGTCCAACTGTTGTGTCCCTGTGCAGACGTGGCCTCAAGTCTCTCTTTATCGGGACTATCCAGATTATGGTGCAGAACAGCCAGATAGGCCCCTGAGCTTTCACCACACCGGTGGCACCGTGTTCCTGCCTCCTTGGGTAGGGTGTAACTGCTGCTGCCTTGTTTCTTTCCTCTCTAGGCTCTGGTATCTCCTTTTTGTTAGCCAAGCTGCTGGAGTGTGCCTGCTGTGGCTCAGGCCCCCCAAAAGCCCTGAATTTGGAGCAGGGAGAAAATACTGTTGTCTTTAGTTGGGTAGAGCTCTCTTCTGAGACCCACAGAGAAAGGGTAAGGGCAGTGGAGTCCCAAGTCCCCCTCCAAGCAAAACACCTGGGACCCTGCTCCCTGGCTGGCTGCGGAGTCCCTTTCTTTAGTCTGCGCAGTTCAAAGATGTCCCTTCATCGCGCCACAAAGGCAAGCAGTCCTTATGCCCCGCAAGGGCTGCACTCTGGATGCAGACCAAACCCTTTCTCTGCCGCGATGTTCTCTCAAGCCCTGTGTTTGCTCTTCATGGAGAAGAGACAGGCTTTGGTGGGGCGGGAGTTCCCTTTGTGTTAAAATCTAGATTTTGTTAAAATCTTCTGTCAGCTCTTGAAGTGTCAAGCGACAGTGCTGAACATACGTACCTCACCATGCGAGCGAATCCAGTTCATTGTAGCCTGGTAATTTGCTGTAAGGAGATTACCGGATTAGAGCAAAAGCTTGGTTTGTCAGCAACACCACCTGACAGTAACATTTATTGAGAAGTATTACCTATTTTAAATATTAGTCCACTTATGCCCCAATCATACCTTCATTCTTGAGGTAAGAGGGACTTTCTTAGTTTCGTGTTTTACGAAGCCAGGTAATGGAGAGGACACCCAGCTTTTCTTTTTTCCCCCTGCTGCTGAGCAGGCAGTTTTAGGAGCTGCAGTGCTTCCAGATTTACCTCGATGTGCTTTTGTCATCATAATCCCTCCTCCATGTCAAGACTGATTTGCTTTCCTAGCCAAGACTCGCATCGTCCATTTTTGCCGTTCCATTTTTCCTCCTCCTTTTTTTTGGTTTTATTATCAATAACAAATTGGGAAGATGTTGGTAAGCCAGTCGGGTATATGCTTGCTAGCTGGAGTCTGCACTACACTCATCGCCCTTGCTTTAGCCTATTACTTGTATTGGTAAGTTGGATTTTGTGCTGCGACTGTGGTGGTGGTTGTCCTTTAAAATGCTTTCTTGGGGTGGACTGGAGAGTGGTGGTCCTTTTGAAGTGCTCTTGAAGGCTGATGTACTTACTAATGTGTGGCTGGGGTAGATA
This sequence comes from Fregata magnificens, assembly GCA_013389945.1. Lineage (NCBI taxonomy): Eukaryota > Metazoa > Chordata > Aves > Suliformes > Fregatidae > Fregata > Fregata magnificens. The sequence goes on from WAAD01017102.1 coordinate 523,158, forward strand.
CCTTCCCCGATTTGTGCTGGTGCCCTCTTCATTTGTTATGGGACTCGGTTTTGCCATTGTTGGAGTTTTTGTATGTTTTTATTCAGCTGAGAGCATAGTGGCTAAGGATGCCATAGCACGCGTTGGGTAAGATGGCTATTGTGTCTTTCCAGTTTCTTCTGAGAGCCTTTTTAAACTTATTTCGCTCTTATTTTGTGCTCTTGCTTAGCGTTCGCGTGGCTGTCTGCCTTGGCACGCAACTTGGAAATTAGGCTGTGGCAGGCTCACAGTGCCTTAGGGTGTTTGACCTGTGTCTTCAGCACTTCACAAGAAATGTTTCACGCAGGTGCAAATTAAGGACTGCCATAGCTTCCCCCCCTCCCCCCCCCAACCAGGAGCTCAGCAGGTTGCTTCCCCTTGGGGGTGAGCTGGGGCCCGGGAGGGTGGTGGCATGGAGCCTGGGCGTACCTGGGTTTTTCGCTGTGCTGGAGGGGCACACAGCTATGGGCCTGTGTGGGTTTGGGAAACGTAAGAGCAGTGCAGGGCTGACCTAGATTTCTGGGCTGGCTTCGTTTCTATGTGTCTCTACGTATGTCCAAGACTTTCAGCCAAAAGAAATCTTGTAACTTCTTAGAGCTGGGTCTGGAGCAAATAGCAGCTTTTCGAAACCTGACTGAAATCTGTTGACTAGTTTTAGTGGAAAAATTACATGTCACTCCAACTGTAAAAGGAAAAGCCTGCTGAAGTTGTAATTAATATGGCTATGATTGCAAAACTTTCCAAGGGGTGTGATGTTGCTGAGAACAATTCTCCAGCATAACGTGTGGGTTCTTTTGTTTGTTTGTTTTATAAGGCGATGAAGAGACAAATAAATGAAAATCTCTGGGGTGAGCTTCTTGGCTTTGTTTTTGCCAAGTACTTCCTCCAGGCAGTTGTGCCTGTGCTGTTTACAAGCCTGCAGTCCTCTGGGTGTGTACACACACGTTTCTAATATTAATGAGTTTGTTTATGTTTAAGCTTGACAGTGAATTTCTTCAGATGTGTAAGCTTTCAGCTATACAGTGTGGCAGCTGAAATTAAAACGTGTGTGATTACTAGTCTCTTTAGTCCTCAAAATGTTCAAGAAAATGGGACATATGTAAGTGACTTTACAGTTTTAATGTTAAAAAACAGGAAATGTAGAGCTTAAGGATGTTAACAGCTGTGCAGCTAAATGGTGGGTTTTTTTACCAGAGAAAGTACATGTAGTAGGTATATACATGAACACAGTGCAGTTTTTAATTAATTTTGCATGTCTTGACTCAATATTGGGGTGTAGTATATGCGTCTGATATCAGTAATGCTTTTGTATTGATGCAAATATAAATTTGCATGCGTGTTATACATACGCGTAGCATGTACATCTCTGTTGTAATTCTTTTTTTTCCCCCTATTTTGTTCACTCTTAAAATTCTTGACTTGAATCCAGGTCAGATCTGGTTTGCAGGAGAGATTACAATTCTGCACACAGCAGGAATTAACTGGTATTAGGTCAGATCCTCTTCTTCAACAACCTCAAGGTTCAGGAGAAAATTAATGACATCATCTATTTGTTTGTGAAAAGAAAGCTCATTCAAACCTCTCTGATTAGATACGGATGAGACCTAATGCCAGTACCTCAGAGTGCTTTTTTTGGCTTTGTTGGTTTGGGGTTTTTTTAACTCTTTAATTTGTTGATGCTTGAAGAAAGTTGACTTTAATAAATATTTTAGTTTCATTTTTTAACATAAGTCTGCTCTGTAGGAAGTAACTAGAAAGACTAATTTAAAAAAAAAATTATTTTTTCTTCCTCCTCTTACATATGTTAATTTGGCTGCTGCAATTCCCTTAGAATATCCTCAGACAGAGCTGGGGTGATTAAGATCAGAGATCACCAGTTCAGAAGGGAATCAACTTTGCATATTGAGAGATTAACCCATTTTTTCTGTAATTCCATCTGTGATCTCTTGCTTCTCCTGGATTGGAGCACCCTTATTAGCTTGCTGGACAGGATGTATTTTGGTCACCTTCTGGGCTAAATTTAGTTTGTACTCTTAAGGAATTCGTCTAAGGAAGTGAAGAGTCTTTGTTCCTCTGGGATTTATGTGGCACCCTGTAAGGGCTGGCTCCCTTGCTGCAAGTCTGATGCAAGAACACCACCAATCTCAGAAAAGACCTCGGAAATCCAGCATGCCCCTTCCACCCAGCCCCCGCCCGCCAAAAAAAAAAAAAAAAAAAAAAAAAAAAAAAAGCATTGCTCAGATATGTGAAGGCTGGTGCTCAGGCAGCAATGAAAGATGTGCAAAGGACCACCACAGTAACAGTCTCCTGAAGTTACAGGCAGCTGTATAGGAAATAGTCCAGAGGGCTCACACGCATCTACCCATCTACGTCTCCACATGTAGGCTCGTTCTGATATCAGGTATGAATGCCTCACAAGATATACTGCAGCAATCCAGTGTATAACCCATAGTGCAAAACTAAAGTCCACAGAAATTATAAGAGCATGAGACATCATCTTTTCTTCTTTGGTCAGTCATTACCGCCTCAGGGAGTTTGTTTGGTTAAAGTCTCCCTGCAACGTGAGACCCTAAAAAATTTGTCCTTTTTCACCAATCAACAAATCGCTTAGCACATAAATTAACGGATTTATCATTCTGTGTGTGCTTGTCATCACTTAATATATAGGATAAACTCATAAGAATCCCCTGCTTTAATTTTTTGTGGTTTTTAATTGACCCATTCCAAGCTACAAAATGTTTGAAACAAATGCCTTTTCCTTTCTTTTTCCCCTGTTGCCAAATCTGCCCTCTAAGTTTCAGCTTCTGGCCACCCAAGGAGCCTGAAATACTAACATGTACTTAGTTTGATTAATTGGTGTAATTTTTATTAGAACTTACGGTAATTTAACTAGGTGATCTTACCGTGTTCCTAGCCCTGCCTTGTAGCTTGAATGATGTGTCGAAGCACCTGAACTTGCAATGAATGTTTTGATATCATTAATGCACTTTGAGTTAAGAGCAAAAGAATTCACATTACAAAGCTTTGGCTATTGTTGTATTTTGTACTGCAATAGTTTAACATTTTTTGACCCAGATTGAGAGAGGGGAGGCCTATGCTAGACTTACATGTATATTCAGGCAGTTTCAATGAGCTGCGTAATTTCACTGCCCATTTATTTTATTTGCTTATTGACTGTAATTGTGCTTTGCTCTCTCGGTTTGAGGTGTTCGAAGCAATAGTTTAGCACATGATCTCTAATGATGTCTATCTTCATCCTCACTTGGATTTTATTAGCATTTCCCATCATTGTATTTTTGGATTGAGTGTATTGTCTGTTATTTTAGGCAGCATAACCTGGCGGTTTCTAATTTGTACGTGCTTGGAGGGGTGATCGGCACACAGCAGGGGCAGGTCATTTCTGTGTTGGTGGGGAGCCCAGTGCTGCTGGCCCTGGGGATGGTTAAGTGCTCTGGAGAGTGCTGCAGTGTAAATGCTAAACTGGTCAAACATGGGCTTTAAGCCCTGCTCCTGTCAAGTTAGCGCTTGGTTTGTCTTTTTCTTTGGAGTAGCGCAGCAAATACTGCATGGTGACTGCCTATTAAAATATTATTTTAAAGAAAGATTGACTTCCGAGGGAGATAAATAGGCAAAGGTGAGTAGCCGGGTGGTCCGTTAGTGTTCCTGCACCAGTTCCCCAGCCCTGAGGGGAGCAGCAGAGCGGATGAAGAGCACCGCTCCCCTGGCGGGCCCTGCCATCTATGCTGGCTGAAGGGGAGAGAGGGCCCTCTCAAGGGTGGGAGGGAGGCTCTTGGGACAGAGATCTAAAAAAATATGTCTCATCTATACTTAGTATATTATTCATGTATCCAAATGCTAGTCCGCTTCACTGATGCTTTTCTCAAAATGGCGGGGGAGAGGAGCATTATGCATTGGTTGGCACGTTCTCTGTCAGGCCTGTGGAGTGCAGCTGTCTGTGCCACCATTAAGGGAGGCTGAGGAAGAACGGGCCTGAGCCTGGTAGAGGAGCAGTTCAGTTTTCTACGTGCATCTGTACAGATTATCACTCGGCGTACAAAGCGCCGCATGATATATTTCTAGATAACGTCTATTATCTGTGGATAATATGCCCATAGTGTACGGGCTGCTGTGCTTGAAATATCACCACGTTTGTGTAAAAGCCACTGTATGCTCTGCTGCTTTATTTAGGCAGCTTAAACTGAAGTTCTGAGAAGACAGGTGTCCTACATTGACGGGGTAGTTGTCTGAGATAAGTGCCTAGAGATTAAAACTTCCTAACACACCCATAGCACCAAACCATGCAATTTTAAGAGCGTAGAGTATTCAAATAAATCAGCAGTTTGCAGAGAAGTTGAAGCTTTGAGCAGTGTTCTCAATGTGGATTTCGGGGTTTTTTTTCTGTGCTGTGGCTGCTGCTCATGGATCTGCAAACGTGGAAATCTTGAATATCTAAAAACTCATTACCCAAAGAATTTCGTGACCATGCACATGTGCATAAACCATGAGTTTATCCAGGACTAACATAGCATTGCTATGTATTTAAATTTGATGACCTGAAGAGGTTGAGCTTGGCAGATTTTCAGTCTGCTTCACTATGGAAATAAAATTTAGTGTTGTGCTGTTCAAATATATCTGTGTCCCTCTCCTCAGCGATATGTTTTGAATGCACTGAGGGGTTTCCAGCCATGCTTGGCTGGCAGGTGGCAGCAAGGGTGTCTCTAAAATAACTGGAATCCTACAAGTTTCATGGAGGTAGCCAGGGAGAGGAGAAAGGGGCTGCTAAGAGCCTCACCTTAGGGAAATGATATGACATAAAGTTGGGTGTTCTTTGATATCTGGGTCTCCACATGGATGTGAGCTTGTAAAAGTGTCCGTCAACAATAAAGTACAAGTTTGTAGGGAACCAGGCTTTTGGAACTACTTGCTAAATTCCTTTCTTTGACAGGCTGCTTTCTAATGATGAGTAGCTGGCTACTCAAGCTCTTCTCTGCAACCAGAGCAATCGTTATGCATGAACTAAATGGAGATTTCTATATATTGGTCGGAGTTGGAGCTTAGGAAAAACATGAGATATTAAAGGCTGGGGAAAAGACTGGAAGAGCAGCTGTCAACACCACACAGACAGTTTTTTACTCTTGAACTCAAACCACATTGACCTCAGGGGCTTTGCTGATCATGCCGCTTGCAGTGGTTGCTCTGCCACAGACCTCTAGTCTGGAGAGGCAGGCACTGTTCCCATTTCACTGGGGATGTGCAACAGTGCAGTTCCCCAGGCACTTAGTCCCCAGTGGCTGATTTGGATGCCCTTTGCAAACAAATGATGTCAGACTGTGATATGAAAGAGATGTGACTTAACACTCTGAAATTTGGAAGATACAGTGAGACACACCCATCGTTTTAATGCTAGCAAAGAGATTAAGAGTAGCAAAACAAATGCTCTAAGTCTGTCTTAAGAAGGACGAAGTTGCTTTAAATCAAATCTTAGATTTGCAGAGCTGGTAGAGGAAAAAATGAATCTGTGGCTGAGTTACCTGATAGGGCATGTCTATACTGCAGCTGTGATGTGATTAGTTTCAAAGGAGGGGTGAAATGCTTGTAAGAGTAGCCATGGCAACATAAAGCTCACTGCCGGCTGCAAAAACCACCTGGGAAGTGGAGTGAAAACTCAGGCAGTTTGGACTTAATTACTATTGCTCAAAGTGCATTGCCTGCCTTCCTGTAGAGCTCACCTGATGACATTTCAAGGAGGAAAGAGGTCTCAGAATGGTTTCCCATGGTCAAATATGAGGTCTCAGCATTCTTTTTTCTATGGAGATTGTAATTGCAGGCTTATTATTTTACAAGCATTCATTATAAAAATTTAAAAAAAATATAGTTGGATGGGACCTCTTGAGCGTGCCATTTGAGTTTGAAGCGGCTTTCAGCAGGGCTTATTTCACAAGTAAGTTGGGTTGCTCAGGGCTTTGTCCAGTTGGGTTTTGAAAATGTCCAAGGATGGAGTTTCCTCAGCCTCTCTGGACAGCTCTTTCCAGTGCTGAACCGCTGTGTGTATGTTGTTAATACAGCTAGCAGTCGTACAAATTGGTCTCATATTTTAACATCTGGAAAGAGAGAAAGGAAGCCTTGGTGAGGAGTGGGCTTTGCTGTTAATTCCTTTCAGAAGAAGTTCTGGGAACATGAAGGGCTGTTGTTAGTGAGATGTTTTGATCTTCCCAACGTTTGTGTTTGGGCTCTTTGAGTTGGACCCTTGTGAGCTGTCACTGGGGGAGCGTGTGCCCTGGCAAGACTTGAGCCCCTAATACAGGGAGTACGTTTGTGATGACTGTCCTGTACCTGCCCAACATGATGACTGCAGGGCAGATCCAGTACTGTCTCCCTTTGCACTGGCCGTGTTCGGGTGGTGCAGCCAGACAGATGGTGAATGGGTGAGAGAAGCTGTGTCAGTGGTTGGGCTTTGTGACCTGATGTCCCAAGATGACTTCATACGTATCCAAAATTTGGGGAACTGAGATGCATTCTTATTAGTCTCTGTCCAAAGGTGAGCGATAGGTCACCTTTTCCAGAGGCGGCTGCTTGGGAGAGGCCAGTTCACAATGCAAAGCAAACATCTGAAGTTTGGTGGCCTTGAAACCAAAGTAAACCTGGAAGCAGCCCATGGGTTTTCTTTGCTATCGGCCTTTTTGCCTGGAAAGGAGAGAATCAAACCATATGCAGGTGTCCACGGTTTGGCCTTGTCTATGTGAGGAGCTGATCTCTCATCCTGCATTAGGAGCCTGCCAGGGAAATAGATGCTATCAGCAGCTGGGGTCGCTCTCCTCCTGCTTGTCCTATAGGCTGAAATATATGTTCATTGGTAATTGTTCAGAGATTATTTCCCCCATATCACGGTCATGCATGTATTCTGTTTGCTTTCACACAGTCCAGTTTATTTATAAAACTAGAAGCTGAAAGCAAAATTTCGAGATGTGTAACAAAGATCATGAAGTGCTCGCAGGAACTGCCGTCCAGGGGAAGATTGAGGAGACTAATTGGCTGTGTATATGGGAGTAGGTAAGATGACAATAATGCTGTCAGAGTGCAGATATGAAGAATGCATTAACACAGAGGAGAGGGAGAAGCTTTGCGGAGAAAACTAACTAGAAATGGTAATATGAAATGTCAGGAAAAAAAATGTTGTTCTTAAAATACAATAGCCTGTGTTCAAAATTTTTTTAGCAGAAAACACAGCTGAGGAAGTGGCTTGTAATGACAGAAAATTGATGGGAACTTGAGTTCTTGAGGACTTACTGTAAAAATAAAACTCGCAAACCATTAGGTTACTATTTTGTATCTTGTGTTCAGAAATAGCATCAAATGCACTTTACTAAATAGACCATCTTTCTACTTGGTACACATATTGCCATGGTGAGGGGAGAATTAAAAACAAAACCTATGTTGTTCTCGAGAGATCAATAATAGAAGCTATACTTCTGAAAACAGATGTTTATGTGGAGAAGGAGACAAGATAAGTCAGGTATATTTTAGGTTTACTATCCTCTTGATGTGTCTGAGAAATTTTTGGATTGACCAGTGATTGCTTTGCTCATCCACTGGGAGCAGATCTAGTGGAAGGAAGCTGATGCAAAGGGCAGAGCTGAAGAGAGCTGCACCGGTGTGACGTGTGTGTGTGGATGCAGCTTCCTTCCTGTGCCCAGCAAGTTAGGAAACAAATAGCCCAGTTTAGAGGTTTTTCTGGCAATTAGTAAGCTCCTCCTACCTGACTAAATCAAAGTGTTCTAGTGGCGACATTAACTGTGTTTCTGTGGCATGGCTACTAGCTATGGCTACTAGCTAGCTATCAAATTGATGTAAGAACAGATTGTCATTTTACTCTGTGGATTCAGCAATTAGGGGGAAAAATTAAAGGGATGAGGATTTCTTCGGACATGTAAATAACTCCTGTAGTTGCATGTAGTGAGCGGAGGGAAATAACATACTAAATATACTGGCATGGAGGGGGAGAGCGATGGATGGAAGCATTGTTCGCATTGTGAATTCAAACGTACAGGTTGCAGGGGGAGCATGGTCTGGTGGTGATCTCTGCTCCCCTGTGCTGCTTTGTTCCTGTACTCCACCTTAGTCTCTCAGCTCTTCAGCTATCTGCATTTCAAGGCTGCTGTCTTCCCCTTCTTCTTAGCTACGTGAGCATTTGCGAATCAGGTTTGGGCATCCTCCCTGCCCTTGGCTCCATAGGGGTGCGGGGAAGCTGCTGTTCTGAGAAAGGTTTGTGCTCTCCCTGTGCAGTTCTTGGACTGAACTTGCTGTTGACCTCAGTAGTGGCAGTCCCATGTGTCAGGTTTTCTGTTTTGCAGTTGCATGGCTCACTTTGGAAAATGCCCCTCCATTCAGGGGACTCCAAGGGACAGCTGGGAGCCATGCACTTTTGTCATTGAGGAAACCATACACTGATCTGGAAACAGGCGACATTTTCCGAATGATGCCTTTTTATACAATATTTAACTTGTACTTCTCTAGACCCTTTGCTGTTCTCTGAAGAGTGCTGGATTACTGATGTTATGAAATTTATTTGGGCCATCGGGAAAAAAATCCTAGTATTTTAAAGAAGTCACTTACTGTGGCTAATTACTTTGTTATTTGCCACTTCAACTAGCTACTAGCTGACTAGGGCTCTGGCCACTTGCTGCCAGCGAACCTCTCGAGTTCAGTGAGGGTGGGGGCACTCTGAAATTTTTAGCAACTTAGGAGTTGTACAAATCAGAGTAGGTGACTCAGGAGGGGGTGCTCCAGCAAATCTTGTGTCAAATAGTAAAACCCTGCATTGAAATATAGAAACACTGAAGTTTCTTGCTGAAATAGTTATATTTTTAACCTGTTTTTAGGGTTTTTTTTTTTTTTTAAACAGACAAAACTTTTTTAACCTGATTAAACTTCAGAATTTGGGACCTAATGAGAGACTTAATTACCAGATACAAAGCAGATGTTAATCTCAAGTTAGAAAGTAGGAGTCAAGGTGATCACAAACCATCTAAGTGTGTTACTCTTTTTAAATATTTGTTAGTGTTTTCCCTGTAGTGTTCATTTAATGCTTAAAAAGTGCCACTATCAGCATGCAGACATAAATCTGACCAAATCCTGTCTTATGATACCTGTCGTAATTGTAGTAGCTTCAGATTTTTATATTCATAAAAATGAATTTTCACCTGTGCAGGCAAACAATCTGGCTTAATAACTTCAGAAAGAATGAGAGGCTTTGGAGGGATATTGAATTACTCTGAAAATCCTCTCTGGACAGTATTCTTCCCACTGAAGAGAGTAGCCACAGCCAGAACATGTTCACTTTAAGAACAGAAGCCTACTATAAGGGGAAAAAACAAGACATAAGTACCAGGGAAAGTCTGGCCCCATTTAAAATTCAAAGACCTCATTTTCTCCCACCTGTTTTTTATTCTGAGATTGCAAGAGGCTCTTTCCTTTTTCAACTCCCAGTTGGGTTTTCAACTTTGAATGAACTAGTAGAAATGAAGAAAATAGTCTCGCTACACCTGCTAGCTCTATCAAACCCAGAAGTAATTAAGGCAAAAAGTCTTTCTTTGCAAGAATTGAAAATGCTTACATTTGAGGGGAAAATGTCAGTATCAGCATTTGCTCTGTGGGAAAGGCTGAAAATAATACAACTGCTAGATGCAGAATGTGATTTCCTGGTGGTTAAATCTTGACTTGACCTCCAGTCAGGTGGGGCAAAAGTCCTGAGCTCTTCAAAATTATAAAAGTGTCACTTTTTTCAGCTATATTGAGAACTCAGAGACAACCTATAGCTTCAGCTATTTCGGTGGTTAATTACATGTTTGTAATAGATTATGTAGTAAGTTTTGTTCTCAGTCTTCTTTCATAATTTTAAGCAATTGGAGCGTGTTTAAATTTTTTTTTTTAATATTATTATTATTTTAAAATCAAACTAAAAACCTGCCTTGTATTTCTGTCTCACAATGTATGTTGTTGATTTTGCCCGCCTTCACATAAACTGGAGAGGGAGTTTGTAGGGCTGAGGCTTGGGCCAGCTCGGGTGCAAGGCAGGCTTCTGCGCTTTGGCCCTGCTCTCCGAGCCCCTCCTGGCCCATCACAGCCATGAGAACTGTGTCAGCACCTGGGATGGGCGGTGCAACAGTGCTCCCCAATATTCAAGGTGTTTGTGAAGCAATAATGGTAACCTGCAGAGAGAACAAAGGTAGGAAAAATCAAAGATCTATCACAGATATATTTTCTATAGCGTTTGTGAAGTTAAATGCAAGGTGAGAATTGATTCCAAGCCAGTTCAGAGCTGGGAAGACTTACTTTGTCTGGCCTTTTTGTAAAGAGAGTATGTAAACTGTTCATTTTAACTTTCCTATTACTCTGTATTTGATAATATATGTCTTGGCTCAACAGGAAAAATTCAACTGGCATCAATTACTTTTATGGAGAGGGAAGAAACTTGATATTCTTGCCACATTGCCTGAAAAAAGGAGGGTTCATGCTTCTGTCAAAATGCAAATTTTATCACAGATCTGTGGGATCACAGATACTCTGTAGCAATTGCATAGGTGTGTATACTGCAGTGGGATGGAATAAATAATGAGCTGCCTTGAGAAGAACATTGATTATGGCCATCCCAGCCTTTTGACATTACTTGTAAATTGTGGAGTCTCCTGGCTTCCACTTCCCACCCTTTCTCTGATTATGATGCTAATTTTCTACGGACCATTTCTTTCCAAATACTAGCATAACTCCTGGGTTAAAATGAAATTCTATCAGGCCTACAACTGCTATCCTGGAAATTGCTGGTATGTCCTGTGCTGGTATGTTATATACATAATTTTTTACATATATATATATACACACACACACATGTTATTTTTATATGTTTATATGTAATTATATATATATTTATATATATATAATGTTTTAATATATATTTTAAAAAGCAAAGTGATTTTCAAAGCCATGGCTATGTGGAATTTTGCCCTACCATACTGAGACCTGCTAGTAGCTGAGGAGCGTTCTTTGGGGGTGCCAGTATAGTGCTCACCCACCAAATCTACAGGACCTCCAGAGCATTCACAGCGTGAGACGTAAACCTGGCTAAAACAGGTCATCCCCTCCAACCCCCTCCTTCCAGGGAGAAGCATGTTGCTTCGTGCTCCCCTCTCCAGAGGTCTGGCGTCCTCTGTCATGGGGAAAATGGAGGTTTTCCAGACCCGGCCGCAGGAGTGGTCGTGCGTGTTTTCAGTCGCTTAAGCCCGCTGCTGCATAGTGGAGAAGCATTTTATATCCTTTCATTTCTGTGAGAGAGAGAGAGGTCTCTCAGCTCCTCCTGAGGCTTAAGGAAGAGGTGGCAGTGAGTATATTAGAGCAGATCTCTATGGACAGTTGTGGGCTGTTGCCCCACTTTGTCCACCCCCCACTTTGGCCAGCTGAGGTCCAGAAATCTTAAAGCCACATCAGTGTGGCCCTACACACAAACTGGTAAGTCACAGCTTAGACAGCAGAGAGAGCATGAGCAACGCAAGCAAGCGGGCAATCGACAGGTGCCTGTGGGGATGTACAACATCCTAAAGGTGTATGTTGTCATTAAGGAAAAGATTTCCCATGCCTGCAGTGTAACTTTGGGAGTAAGTCAGAGGCACGCAGATATTGTGGTTATTAGAGCTTTGTTGGCTTATTTTTCATGACGAGCATTCGAAACTGCTTAAATGTCTTGTACTGGTGGCAACTTTGTTCATTGCAAGTACAGTGGTTAAATGATGTGTGAGCTGCTGCCGGGCTATGCACTAGCCTCCAGCTAGCTGTTGGCTCTCACAAGTGTCCATTCCCTTGCATATAGGGGTAAAGAGATGCACAATGTTTGCTGAAGGTGCCACTGAAGTCCTTTCTTAGATATCACTGACGGAGTGTCTCTGGCTGGGAAACGAAAGGGAGCATTTAGCACCAAAAGCATCCCAGTACTGCTTGGCAGGTATTGCATCCCAGTATTGCTCATCATCTGCCACACTTGAAATTGGGCAGGACACCCTGCTGTTGCACTCAGAGTGAAATTGCAGAGAGCACTTAGCAGGACAGAAAATATTTGGCTGTCCTTTAGAGAACTGGAGTGGGCCTGTTAGACCTGCTGGAGTGGGCCGAGTTCTCCAAGAGCTTCTCCCAGCCTGCTTTTGCTCTCAAAGCCTGTGCAAGCTGTAAACTTGACAGCATTTTTCAGAGTTTGGGGTTGACATACAAACTGAATACCAGATGGGCAGGCAATGCCTGTAATGCTGTGCACAACGGTTGAATGGCATAAATCTGCTGTGGCATGCAGCAGGGCTCTTGCACAGGCCTGGGAAGTTGTTGGTGTGTGTAAGGAAAAAAGGAGAGTATAATGTGAGGGAAGGAATAGGGAACTGGGGAGCTAGCAAGGATTAGCATCCTGCTTCTCCCTTGAAGGAGTTTTATCTAAAGTGGTAAAGGGGGGGAGAATAGCTGCCCCTAAACAAACAGAAAGGGCAGGGGGGAGGTTTACAAGCTCCCAAGAGAAAGAGCAAGACTGGCAGAAGGTGTTTGACAGCCATTTCTGAGTGAGTCACGCTTGACTGTCTGTCTGGAGCGACAAGGAATTTGCAAAACTGGATAATTGTTCCTATTTATTTCTTAAAATATACAGAATATGACAGTGTTCTAGCTCGTGCGTTTCAGTGTAAAATGTCTTGCTGTGAGCTGGTATTTTCCCCTGGTTTTATCCCTTTTTCTTCTAAGTTGTGGTCTTGCTTATCTTCTCCCCCTCCGTTTAAGAGCCAGGCCCATTCCTGCTGTGTCTTGCTGTGCCAACAGGCTGGTGCGAACATGGCTCGCCCTTGCCCTGGGTCAGTGGCTCACATCTCTGTGCTTGGCTGCAGCAGGGAGGTTGACTTCTGTAATGCTGCAAAGAAAGGCACACACACAGCCCTGTATAGCCCCTAGGAAGAGCAGTCAGCACTGGGGGGAGGGGTGTGGGACCCCCATTGCACTCTTGGGTTGCTAGCACCCTTTAATGAGGAAGCTGGTGCACGTTAACTTGCAGTTTTGCTTAGCTCTGCTGCAGTAAGGCTTACTCAAGTGCAATTTCTTTTTGGTTCAGGCAACCAGAATTGAAATGCTCTTATTTTTTGCCCCTAACAGTTGAATATTCCCCTTTCCATTAAAGATGAAACCAGGAGTAATGTGTGTCTACCTGCCTTTGGTTTTCAAAATGGCGCTAATGTATGCCATGTAGATCAAGATAAGTTATGTTTGTGGGGCTTTTTTCTCTTGATAGCAGGCAGGTCAAAGAAGGAACTTCAGTTCAAATGCTTGGAATCTGGTAAATCTTTGTAATTAGTAATATTCAAGTTTAGGGCAAGGTTTATTAAAGTTGAATTCTACAAGGGCTCTCCCAAGTATCTGTAAATATACATATACCCACAAACCCCATCTGTATCTATGAGAAGTGAGGCAAACTTGCAGAACTTGAAAATTATTATCTAATCTAAATTTAATATGCAATTAAGGTTTTCTAATTATAGCTTTAGGAAAAATTAACTTTACGTGTTGTTTACACTGAAGCAAAAGTGCCAGACTGCAGACCCAGCGATGACAAATGGCGTGTGTGTGTACAGGGGAGAAACAGCACACAAACACCTACAAGCAGTTGTAAATGACATACCATAATAGAAACTATCCTAAGTTTACTAAACCATAAGGCAATATTTGTCTTCCTGAGATAAAAACAAGTTACACACATGCACAACCAGGTTTCGAAGTAGTGGAACTCCTTCACTGGAAAGCTAAATGGAGAATCCTGCGGTGGCTTGCAAGTACGGTGAGGCTGTTCTACAGAAAAACTGATGTCAGCCTACTTCAGTGCTATGCAGCTGTGACATCATCAAAATTGTCTGGGCTGGTTTTACCCAGTGAACTCGTGACAGAATCTCTCTAGTTTCCCTGTTGTGAACAGAAAAGCCTTATGAAAATACCATTGTTCTCTTCATTGATAGAGATGCTTGCAGTGAGGGAGGTTTCTCAAGCAGTTCTGCTTCCTTGTGTTGGATGCCTTGCATCTGGCAGATTTCTAAGCAAGTCAGGATTAATTTCAGTTATCTGATCCATTTGTTTAAATCGAGGCCAAGTTAAACGAGTGTGTATGATGAGAAGAAATTGGATTTGTGCACACTTGCTCTCTTTTTTTTTCTATGTGCCGAGTACAATAAAAGGAAATGGTTGAAATTAAAATTGGATTATTTATTATTTTATTTCCAAATTGAATTTGGAAAATAGCCATTTTAATATTGCTTCTGTTTTCAGCTGTGATATTGTAGCAACACGTTAGAAAAAATATAATTTCATCTCTAGCAGAGGCATAAGCACAGTGCTCTCCGCAGCTGGTGAGGAGGCTTAATTGTGTCAGTAACACTTCATTTAGGGTGGGGAAGAGAGAAAACTGCCCCTCGAGTGCAGTGATATGTAGTATCAAGAGCTGTTTTATCCCCTTCTGGTTCCATCGAGTTGTTTGAATGGGGTTTTTTTGCTTTGTTTACATATTCTGTGGTCTTCTATCTACAAAATACAAGTTAAACAACTGGTTATCTTGGTTTTCTTTTTTTAGAGGAACCCATATCTTGATAGGAAGCTGCCCCACATTTTAAAAGCAGGAAGAAGCACTGGGGCTGAAGTCCTGGTAGGGTGTGGACTTCTTATAGACGCTCCTCATAGGGCAGTGTGTGTGTGGGGGGTATTGCTGTGGCAGGAGGTGCTCTGAGCACTTAAAGGCCTCCCCACAGTGGGGCCATGCCCTCGTGCAGCACTTGTGGGATGAAGGGATGACTTTCTGTGGTCACTCCCCAATGGGGCTTGCTGGTACACGTAAACTATTCACATACACATTTTATTTTGTAACCTACTCTCTCCTAAAGTTTAATTGGTAAACTTACAGTCTTGTAATAATAAAATTAAAGATTTATAGAGTGGAGGAGGCATGAACAGGGACTAGTGTTTCTGTTAAGGATGTGTGCTCCTCACATGGTTGTCATGGTTCTGAGTGACCGTCACATCATGCCTGGAGTTAACGCCTACACTTTACCTATGGCGGAAGAAAATAACTTCTTCGGGACCTCTCATTCTGCATGCCTGTTAAATGACAATGAATGTCAGAGCAATGTGCACGGCTTTTTTCTTTTTTTTTTTTTTTTTTTTTTTTTTTTTTTTTTAAAAACTTGAAGTACTGGCAGAGTTAAGCAAAAGGCTTTGTATTTGATGGGAATGGACTGATCTCACCAAAAATATCTACAGATACTGAGCCAAACCTATTGACACTACTGGAAGTTTCTGTGATTTAATGGACTTTAGATCAAGACCAAAATAATGAATATAGTTCAGACAGATAGTGGTGATAATCTTTTGCTCTTGACCTTTTCTAGAAACTGGCTGTGGTGCTGTTTCAAAGCCAAGATTGACAAAATTTCAAGGAATAAGGTCTCGTCTAATTTCATGATGGTAACTCAGTACCATTTTTTTCTTTTTGAGATCATATTCCTAGTTCTCGCAACTGAGAAACAAATTTGCATCTTTGTGACCTAAGTTTGGCTTAAGGTCTTCTTCCATACACTTCAATTTTAGAAATTCATGACAAGCAGGATTTTTAATGAACTCTGTATCAGCCTTGCATTTCACTGAGGGATGTGCAGGGAAATTAGACCTATATTGTGTGAGAAACTAAGATAATCTTCCTGTCATGCTTAGGTTTAAAAGGCTAGGTCTATAGTAGACAGTTTGTAATGCTGTGTGGGATGTGATTGAATAGTTGTCTATTTTTACAGCCTATCTGGAGAATCCTTAGTACAGACTGTTCAAATGGATACCAAAACTGTTGTTATACCTTAGTTCCTTTCACTTGCTTATTAGCTATACTGACTCACTGTTGTTGATCTAAGCCATGTTTTCTAGCCTCCTTATACAGCTGTTGTTGCCAGTGGTTCTTCTAAAACTATATTTCTAAAATAAGTCAGGCCTGAGTGGAGACTGCTTTTAGTGGTGCCGTGGCAGAGCGGGCAGGAGCCTTGTGTTGCTTTTTTGAAGTCTGGGGCAAAGCCCTGGGTAAATACTCTGTCCGTCAGTTTTGTATGGCTTCTGCGTCACCTGGGTCATGCTCCCAAATTCCTCATCCCAGAAAGAGATGCGGTACAGTGTGGGAAGTGGAAGACCATCAATTACCTACTTTCTTCCTGAATATTTTCCTATATCAGGAATATTTGCTATGAGGATATCATTACACTTTTAAAAGCTCGATAGCCACTGCACTTTTGTCTTCTAGCTAGAAAAGTATTGTGTATTCTGCAAGGAAAAATTATTTCTTAGAGGTAACTGAGGTAATTACTTGTAAGTGTTGAATGCAACTCATAAGATGATAAACATATTTTTGTGTGCTATTTCCCAGAAATGTCCAGGAAAACAATCTGCTGCCCCTGTGGCAATGTAGTACTTCTGAGGGATGCTAGAATGACCAGACTGAGACCTGTACTTTTATTTATCCACCAAACAGGTTATAGGCAGTGGCATTGGAAGCTTTCCCTCACATCTCTGCCTCGGCTGTGTGGTAGCTGGTTAGTCTTCTTGGGTTTTCTGATCTTGTAAGGGGAGGTGAGGGAAAAGATGCTTATGCTAGTGATTTTCCTAGCTGCTTTTAAAAGAGAAGTAGCCTGAGTCGGGTCATCAGAGAAATCCGGAGGGTAGAAAGTATACTGAGAGAAAAAGCGTTTTCTTCAGTTCCTTGCTGCTGCTGTTTGTACGTGTCCTCCTCATACACATGAAGCAGCTCATGGAACAGATAATTGTCACTTTGAATAAAAAAATAGGTTCTAATTTTTCTTGTGTGTTTTTGGTGAGCAGAGTTTATGGAATTCTGAAAAATGGTGAGGAAACTTCATGAGACATGGCCAACAAAATGCCTTTTTGTACTGCTTCCAACTTGCAACATTATTAGCCTTTCTTCATAGACAGGGTCTGCCAAGTTTATACAGCTATCAAGAAGGCTTACAAAGCTTAATCTGAAAAACACGGTATTTTAAAATGTGATGGTAAAAGGTAGAATTCAGTATTGTAAGGGTTTCACTCAATTCTTCAATTAGTGAAAATGTTATGAGGTAGGTAAAATACCAGAATTCAGGGTGGGGGCAACACATTCAGAGTAGAAGATGTCTGTAATTAGTTTCATAAGTGGGGATAAATATGGTGCAGTAGAGCGGAAGCAGCTGGAAAATGGCAACAGAGCATGCTCAGAAAAACTGAAGGCAAAAGGCTGGAGATGTGAGTACTGGCTGCTGCAGTTTTTGTTGCTGTCAAACACATTAATTCTCACTGGGCTGGAATATTAGAATCAGTGGACCAATTTCTAATTTCATGCTCATATTCATGCAAACCTTGTGAACTTTGGAGGAATTGTACACACATGATAGCAATAAATCAATTAAAACCTGGAGTTTGAACTGGAAAAACTGTTATAGAAGGATTAGTGGCTTAATTTTTGAGTTCATAAATAACTACGTATTTTATGAAATGGCTGTAATGTGCGTAGTGCACGTTGTGCATCTGGTTTTGGTTTGGTTTTTTTTTTTAACCTGATTTCTTAATGAAATGAGGCTGATGCAATCACGCTGTCTTTGTCATTCTCCCTTCTAATGGCTTTTCAACTTGGTGGCACATTTCAGTGGCATTTAACAGAGAGGTAGAAGTCTCGAAGCAGTTTAATCATTAGGACTTTCATGAATGTAGAAAGCTGGGTAAAGGAAAAAGATTATATTACTCCTTCTACTGAGAGGCACGTAATATCTTTTAGATACCAGTGAATCCATGTGAACATGGAGCCTCAAGACGCAACTCTGTACCCACGAAAGCTGTAGGACATCTGCCTCCTTGCCCTTTACTTGAGAGGTATATAAATAAGGGAGGGAGCCCAGAAGGATGCAAAGCATTTAAGAACTTTCTCATCAGAGAAGATAAAGGTCAGTACTATGGGGAGCAGCCTCTGACTTTCACAAAGTCGAACGAACCTGCAGGATAAAGCACTAAAAGGCAATGAAAGTGTGCCATTTGGTTTGAGCTGGGCTTTACGGTAGTGCTGTCCTGCAGCATGGCTGTGAAAAGCAGGCACTTGGCGAGGATGTGAAAGCAGGGAGAGTACTAAAGTTGCCTGTATTCTCAGTGCGGCTGCACAGGAGAAGATGGCGGTTTTGTGGTGAAAGGTCAATGTTGTGAAGTTACAAGGTGCTTTAGGAAAAGAAGGGAGAAAAAAATATTTTACCAGCAGGTCTTTGAATATGCACATAAAAAAGAAAAAATGGATAGTGCTGAGACTTGCTGTCTTAAGCTAGGGCAGATGTTTACTTCCTGGACACTTCACTTAGCTGATCTTAATGTACGTGTCAGATGCAGAAGTGTTGCTTCTCCTCCTTCCAGCAAATACTTATTTCCTCATCCTCTCCCCAGCCTGACCGTAGGATTCAACAAAACAGCTGCTGACCACCCTTTGCCTGTTGGTCAGTCCCTGAATCCCCTGGCTGTCCTTCATGGGCAGGAATGCAGAAAAGTAAAGAATTCCTGGGTTAAGATTAACTTCTAATGATCTTAAAAGTCAAATACAATTAAGTGAGGGATTGGCAAAAGGGGCACTGGCAGGTTCTGTATCCAGCATTGAAACTGGAAGGATCAGACAACAAGACTAACCCATTTTTTAGTTGATCCCTGTCCATTTTAAGAGGAAGTGCAAGTAAACCAGCTGTGCTTTATGGAGCAATTGGGCAAATGCTGTCCTTGAAAGGTGGCAGAGAAGAACCAGCTATGCTTTGGCTGCTGTCCTCTTCACCCTGTAGCAATACTGGTAAGACTTGCAGTCCCCAGATGCGCAGAGGTGCAGTGAGCCCAGGTGCAGGTGTATGAGGCAGCTGTGCCGTGTTGCCAGCCAGAGCCATGCAGCTCTGGAGTCCCGCCAGAGCAAGACTGGCACCCAGCGTGTGGGGCAGGGCATTGGCGCACAAGTGATAAATCCTGTTTTCCACGCGTAATGAAGCCAGAGGAGCAACATGCTGCAGTATGTCCAGCTTTCTGTCCCGTAAAAAGGGGCGTGTCCTTTTGGGTCCATAATACAGCAACTTAACGTAATGGACAAATACTAGAGTGCTCCAGACTTTGCTCAGAGCAAAGAGGCTGTAGAAGTGAAGCCAAACCATTTTATTTGAGAATAATACTTGACATTTCTATTCTTCCTTGTGCCATTTGTATGCACTTTGGGCCTTGTCTGGAAGGGGCTGAGCTGTGCACTGAAAGGCAATAAGTACTTGTCTAATGACTATGATAGACACGGTCATCAGCAAAGCTGCTTGCACATGGCTGTAGAGAAGCCAAGTAGGGATTCCAAAAATAGTTGGGGGGTGGGAGGGAGGGGAGATTGTTCTTTTCTGGTTTGTTTGAACTGGTTTTTGAGAGAAACCAGATGAAGAGAATGGCTCTGATCTTGGAAGTGAAGAACCTGGTGTTTAATGTTTGGTGGTACTTAATACAATGACTTGAAGAACATGCCAGTGGAAAAGATAAATGAGCCCATTGCTGTGCTAGGGAGTCAAACGCCGAATACCACGGCTACCTCCCATATGGTACGTGTGAATGCTGGTGTGATGTTTTGGCTGTATGAGACAACTGTACCCTGCAACCCTTTGAGGAGGGGAGAGGAAGGAGAGCTCCACTTGTTTCTTTTTAAACACAAGTCTCTGCTTCCCAACAGCTGTTCTTGAAGTAATTTATTAGTGGAAGAAATATTTCTTCCATTCTTACAGGAAAACATTGAGAGAATTTAGATTATTCGTCATAAGCTTCAATGTCGGCTTATTCAACTTGCTTTGCTTTGCTTTCTGTGGTAGGCACAATAGCGGCTCTATTGAAACAGACTTTTTTTTTTTTCCCTCTGTAATGTGCTTCTGAAGTGGGTAGATTACTAATGATGCAAATAGATTTTAATTGTGCAAAAGCTAGACACTCTGTGCCTTGAAAGGCAGTACCTGATTTGTAGAAAAGACGGTAGAAAACAAGCTTTCACAAGTAAAATTGCTGTTGAGTTTTATAAATAGCACCATACTGTAAGCAACTGGCAAATGAAAATGGTTTGGTTCCTCACAGCTGGCACATACTTTATTTTCGGGCATCAGGAACTTCTGCATCACCTTTGGATGCTTGACTTGTCAAAAGTATTTGTTACCATCTGCTGGTTGGTCTGGTCATTTGCAACAGTTGTAAAAGCTGAGCATGAATACTGTCACCAAGCTTTGGCTGTGGCAGAAAATCAGGGTCATGCTTTTATTTTTTGGTTGAGACGTTGAGGCTGTGGTTTGACAGCCTGGTTGGCCTACTTGTAGGGCTTCTAGTACTCAATGGGTCAAAAAGGCCAGTGCCAGATAACGCAGGGTTTGGAATAAACTCAGTCTGGTGGCTTGGTAAATACATTTTATTGGGTTAACTTTGTATTGGCAGGATTCGTACTGGATCAGACTTGTCTGTCTAAGCTACTATGCCTTTCTGCTGGTTCAGACATCGCCCGTCTTTCTGCACCTGCTATAAATATGGCATGCGCTCAGAGTTAAGTGCGCTGGCTAATTCGGTGGAATCAAGATTCTGCGCCAAAGCCCTTTCCAGGTCAAGTTTGTACTGGTTTTTCTATTATTTTACTTTTTTCCCCACACTAATGGGTATATTTGATCATGGAACTGTGGCTTGACAAAGAGAAAAGTTATTAAACTTGTTCCAGCATGGGTTTTGGATGTGGGAACACCTAATTTCCATTTCCATGCCTTGGTGTTTGCTAGACTGATGCTCTGTGTGACCAGCCCTGCTCTTTTCATCCCAAAATTCTCTGCAGAATGAAGAGCCTGCTCCCCAGATGGACTGCTGTACTCTTCTAGTCAAAGCAAACGTGTAACAAAGTCTCTGTGGCCCCCGGCAGCCCTCACTCAGTGCTTGTTTGGGAGAAGTGTGTACAGAGCAGTGGCTTTGAAGGCAGGCGAGGAAGGCATCAGTTCATTTACGCAGCTCTGGAGGCTCGGCATGCCATTTATTGGGTGCAGGGGGCTGAGGCTCCTGTTGCAGTTCAGGGACAGCAACCCCTGAAGGTACAGCAGTCACGGTGCAGCTTGTTTACCAACTGAGCCTCGACTGCTTCACTGTGAGTGCAGGGGTCTGTGTTCCCCCCAGCATTAAGTCCAATTATATGATCTTTGTTTGAAGAGAGGTGTGAGATTCATTTTCAGCAAACAATAATCTTGGTGGGCTGTAAATTGCAAATAATGATTCCTTTCTATTTTTGGAAGTGATTTGCGCCATCAGCAGTTTATTATGTGAAGACCTGAATGAGGCAGGCTTGGAGAGCAGAGCGTTTATTGGGTTGGGTTCCTGTTGAAGTGGCACGTACTGTTTCAGGGCTTCTACTTTGCCCTTCCTCAGGGCCTGTAAATCCAGTCTCCACTTGATTCTTTTCTTTCTCTTTCAGGACAGTTATTCTGAGTGACGGCCCTTGCACGCGCTTCTGAGTGGTTATCATGGGCTTCATTGCCTTTCTGAAGACCCAGTTCATAGTTCACCTCCTCATTGGGTTCGTCTTTGTTGTGAGTGGACTGATCATTAACTTCATTCAACTATGCACGCTAGTCCTCTGGCCCATAAACAAGCAGTTTTATCGCCGAGTAAACTGTCGCCTTGCCTATTCGCTTTGGAGCCGTGAGTATGCTTGAAGGGGATGTGAGGGCTGGGGGTGGAGAGGGGTGTTGTTTTTGTTTCTCTTTTTAATTAAAGAAAAAAATATGTATGCACATGTATATGTACACACACACACACACGAGAGAGAGAGAGAAGTGCTAAGTTAGAAGTAGACTCTTTCAGAGCAGTTCAAAGCAGCCACCTTTTCTGAAATGCTGGGCAAACATACAAAAGTCAAGTGACTGATACATATTGTCACTCTTTTATTTAAAAGAGGTGGGAAGTAAAGCTCCTCCCTACCCCCAACCCTATCTTGACTGGTAGGAAATTGCAGAGTCTGTCTCAATACCATCTTCATCCTGCATCGGAGCCTGGACTAAATGCTGGGGAAGGGTGAATTCACAGAGACTGCTACAGTTATTGAGCATACATGCAATATTGACCACTTGCTTAGGAGTCCAAGTTGACTGCGTGGTCTGCAGAGAGAGATGTCTGTCTTAAAGTATCTAGTGTAGATGCCTCTGTAGCTGAACTGTGTGACAGCTTCGGAGTCCTCTTAAACCCTACAGTGTCAATCTGTGATGGCAGTGTCTCCACTTGTGAGCAATTTGTCACTCTTTTCTTCTGCCCGTGGGACAGCTCTACAGTGAGTGCAGCTGGTTTGCTCTCCGCTTTCAGACCTTTGCAAAACTTCCTCCTTGTGGATGGCTTTTTTTTTTCTCTTCATACAGCTTAACAAAGGATTAGATTTCTAAAATGAATGTTTAGAAGGCTCCTTAGTCCAAATGTCACCTCCTGTTTCAGCAGTGAATCATCTAATTTGTTTCCATTCTCCATCCCCTCCCAGTATGCATGGCCACTTACCTTAGTGCTCAGCTCAGCATCCAACTCCCACTTTGCGTAAATGAGTCACCTAAATGAGTGCTTAAATTACAGTTGAGTGGTCCACTGACAGGCACCCACATTTCTTAAATCATCAATGTGAAGTACTACCAAGAAAAACTCTCCAAAGTATCTAGTTTGGTTTCTTTTTAAGCTTGTTGTCCTTGTCCTTCCTGTGCTTTTTGTCCTACCTATTGAGAATGTTGTCTGAGAAGCACAGGAGAAAGGAAATTAAATAGAGAGTGGTAGGCAAACTGTCAGAAGAAAAGGTATTGTAATGGAAGAACTTATAGATAGAAACTTCAAAATTAGCTTGGTTGGAGGGGAGTGGGGGTATATGGGATTTTTTTTATTTGCTTGTAAGAATTTCTTAATGTGCTTTTAATCATCTAGAATCTGATCTCATCCTGAAAACTGTTGTTGCACTAATAGTCTGGCTTTTCTGAGGATATGAGTTGCTTGTGCCTGTAAGGCTTGTAGGTTCAGACCTTGATTTCTAGAAGTTAGCATTGTGCATGGAAAAATCACGTTTTAAATGCTGTTATCTTATCTTGTATCCACTGGAAATAACCTACACTGTTCAAAAAGGTTTGGAGAAGCTACGTAGATAATTGGGTTGTACCTAGGATAACCCCTCTTGTGTAGCCTGCTATAAATTAAATGATTGAGAAATTAAATTACAAAAATTAACATAAATGTTACATGGGATTGCAGAGTGCTGATGGCCTGTAATGGAAGAGCTGACAGAATATACACTTAAATTGTGATGTATAACAAATTAAGTAAGCCGTGTAAATGCAGCAGTTCAAATATTGCCATTCATAATGAAATATATTTCATTATGTGGAAGCCTTTTGGCAATGAACCTGTAGGTTGGTGTTCTGTTCCAGATGCTACGTTTTTCTTGCTTACTCTAAGCTGTTTAGTTTTAAGCTGAGGGTGTTCATGCAAGAGCTGTCTATAACAGAAGCTGCTCTGCCCGTCTGGCAGAGGATGGATGTACAGGTGTAGATACACAGGTGATCGTGTATCTGGCTATGTACTATAGCCCACTGAAAATCAGGCTGTATCCTGACTGTATCTTTTCTCAAATATATAAAGCTCAGCTTCAGAAGGGGAAGGAGATAGACTCTATCCAGTGTTCATGGCAGACGTTTAGGGAAGAAAATGTCTCTTGGGCTCTGGCCTCAACATAAACCCTTTGCAGCACATGTGATCCATGATGGGTAGTCTGTACTTCAAGCTACCCTACATCAGCTCTGTTCAGATGACTCATGCCTTTGGAGAGTACAGTGCATTTGGTTTAGACCAGTTGCACAAATAATCTCTCAAATGTTAGTATTATAAACTGAGAGGTGCGCTGTGCCTCTTGTTTGCTTTGTTTCTGGGTGGCTTGCGAGGCTGTAAACCTGCCTGCTTTGGCATGTGGGATTCCTGGCCACAGGAGGGGGTTTGTTGTATCCAGGTGTTGCTTGTCCTCTACAGGAAGTATCCCAAGCAGCACAAGGGTTATTGTCCCTTCGTTCAGAAGGATGGGCTTGCTGTAGCATTGATAGGATCGGTGCCACACAAAATAGCTGTAACCCACACACCAAAAAAAAGGAAATGAGCCCACTCCCGGTTAAAATTACATCATTTACCAGTACACTTGTAAAGAACAATCTGTTTCCTCGTATTAATTCTCTGGCTCATCAACCCTCCTCTCTCAGTATCAACTCTGGCAAATCTCTCAGCAAAGCTTCCTCCACTATTTTAGGGTGAATGGTACAAGAAATGCTCTGCAGAAAATCATCCACACCTGCCTCTGCAGAATTTTTTTCCTGATTTTAAAGAAGAAACACACCCATTTTATTTTGTTTTTTATAAGAAAATGCAGCAACTGTAGCAGGTACTGGAGATGTTCCTCCTTAGTACATAGACAGCAATGGAAAGGGAAAAATCACTCAGGGTACCACACTGTGTTTGGTACACTGTGTTGGCTCCATTCTCTTGGCCACCTGCTTGGAAGAGCATAGCTCTCAACTGAGGATGCTCTTGCTGTCCTCTTTCCCCTTTCACTGAGCCAGGATAACCAGAGCAAGAAAGGTAAGTGATTACATCATTCGCAAAGGAGGTAAAGCTGGAAAGCAATGATAGAAACCTCTAGTTGGTATAAACTATTATTCTGTCTTTCCTCTGCTGTATTTCCAGTTGACCAGGGTTACGCTCTCTTGATCAGCAAGTTGCGTTACTTTGTCATGCCTCCAAATGAGTGAGTCTTGAAAATGATATAGGGGAATAACCTGGCGGATAAGTGGTCACAGGGGGAATATAAGTGAAAAAACTAGTGCTAGAGAAGCTATGTATGCTATGTATGCAGACCAGGATTGGTTTTCCCTATCATTCACCCAAATACTGTGTTTGCCTTCTCTCTGATGTGGACCCACGCTTATTTAGCAGTACAGATAGATTACCCTGTTGTGATCCCGCTGATCAGAAGCCCTTCTGCAGGAAGGTGCTGCTCCATTTTGCAAAACTAGGGCCTCTTGATGGAAAGCTGAAATACTGCGTGGCTGAACCTGATGTAGAGAACCAAGGGGGTGCCTTCCAGTTTTGACCCTGCAAGTCTGTTGTAGTAATGTGGGAAGAGTTGGACTTTTTAACTGCCACATTTGTGCAACCAAATTTTGATTGCATCCATATCTCATTAAAATGAGAAAATACCAATGACTACAGCTTGCATGGAAGCAAATCTTCCTACCGGGAGAATGAACTGTTCTCATACTTTCTATAGTTGTCCCATGATACAAGCAATGCCTTCCATCTGCCTGGTTGTACTGAAATGAGAGAAATAGGCTAACCATAGCAACTACGTTCAGTGCGTGCTGAATTTAAGTGGAAGGGGTTTTTTAAGATGAAAAAAGGAGAGGTGGAAAATAAGAAGAGTGGGTAACAAAGGAAATGTTGAGGGTGGAGTAAGAGAGATGCTGGGACATTGAAAAGGTGGAGAAGACAGGAGAAAAGGCTCATTATTTCTTTTGCAGTAAAAGAAAGACACGATTTACCATTCCTGGCATTGCACGGCTATTTTGATAAACTAGCTCGATTCTCTGGTGCTTCTGACTCTGTATTCATGACCATAATACAGAATGATCAGAGTGCTGTGTTCTAATATTAAAATCTATTGCAGAAGATCTATGGTACTGTATCCCTTTTAAAGCCCTTTATTGGTCTGTTTACCTCCATAAAGCTTGTTTCATGTTGAGTAAAAGCGTTAGACTGCATCTATGCATAATTTGTATTTCACCTGGGAGAAACTGTGCTCATTTAGTGGAGCAATCAATGGCTCAACTGTCTGTTTTCAGGCACAAAGTTTGGGGGTTTTTTCCAGTGATCACAAAATTTCACATTCATAATATAATGCCCAAACTTGTCACTGTTAAAAACTTGTTAAATTATTCATAATGCATATATCTAGTGCCCTAAGTACTGCTTAAGGATAGTGGTGTTATTTGGTCTATACCCATCTAAACTCTCATTTCATCTCTACTGGGTTGGATTGAAAAGGTGACAGTGTTGTTGGGAGTCAGAAGAGACTAGGCACTGAACAAATGAAACGCTAAATGCTTTCTGTAAGTGGGGCCCCTAACTCCTCTCTCCATCTTCATCATGTTTGTCAGAGTTGGTAATGCTGCTGGAATGGTGGTCAGGCACAGAGTGCACCTTGTTCTCAGACGAGGCCACGGTGAACACCTTTGGGAAAGAACACGTCATCATCATCTTGAATCACAACTTTGAAATCGACTTCTTGTGTGGCTGGACTATGACAGAGCGCTTCGGAGTGCTAGGGGTATGTGGGGCCATGAGCTTTCCCTTCATCTGGAGGACTATAGGTCTATTTATAAACCCATGCACATACAGTTTCTTTGCATTTGAGTTTCCAGATGTAGCTCCATCAACTCTTTATCATCTTAACTTTAATGTCTTTGTTTGATCTCATTGTACAGATCAGCAAATTATATTTTTGGATTGTTATTTTTGTTTTTCTCAAAGAGTTCCAAAGTTCTTGCTAAGAGAGAGCTACTGTATGTGCCCCTAATTGGCTGGACGTGGTACTTCCTTGAGATTGTTTTCTGCAAAAGGAAATGGGAAGAAGACAGAGATACGGTTATTGAAGGGTTAAAACGGTTGGCTGATTATCCTGAATATATGTGGGTAAGTGTTGAGTTCTTCCTCTAGTATCGACTTCTAGAAGTGAAATGGTGATGGAGATACTCATGTGGTACTGTAGCTTTATGTATCAGGAGAAGGTCTGCTCACTACTTTCTTCAAGTGTTGTCAAGGAAAACCTGTGCTCTGTTTTAGGAGGTCTTTTGGGATATGCTGGTAAAGTGTTGCTCTGCTTGCCTATTAGTAAGGGAAGTCATTTGGGAAACAGTTCAGAAGCTTGCATAGGTGATTAGAAGCTTGACGGTAAATTATAAATCAGGCTTGTGTTATACTTGTTAATTTTGTCTGAACTTATTTTTACCTTTAAAATAAAAAAAAAAGCAGCCCATATTTGACTACTAAGTCTATATAACCTTAAGCTACATTTTCTGAGGTAGGCTAAAAAGACACCTACACAAAAAAGTTTTTTTTTCTGGAGAAGTGAGTTAATTTGGGGGGGGGCGGGGATGCACAGACCATGGATTTTGATAGGAAGTTCTTGTTAGTATGTTCATTGATCTGTGAAATGACAGGTTTCCCAAAAAGTCTCTATGAGAACATACGGCAAGCTTACATCTGCTTTTGCAGTTATGCTTTTCCTTTTTATTTTGACATTATTTGAAGTCAAGGGTGAAACATCTATGTTTCATTATGTGCAATGTTGTTAGTTTTTACTGCAGTAACACAGTAGTATAATAAACCTATTAACCTTCTTTTAGCTTTGAATGCAAACGTTTTGATAAATTTACTGGTTTGCTTTTATAGCAGTGCATGTAATATACAGTTATTTGGCTCATAAAACATTTTAAGAGGCTTTTTGTGCATTTTAAGTGATTTTTCCAATATTATCCAGTACAGCTTGTTAAAATGAATAGTGAAATAGTAAGCCTTAACTAGTACATTGTGAATGCGTCATTAGTGATTTTCTATCATTACAAAGATATAAAAAATAAGAATCTGGAGAATGTATTTTAAACTACTTAATTGCTTGAATATATGGATGTGAACTACATTTAATATATCCACCTGATTAGCGTTGGGAAAAAAAGCCCTACCAATTAAAAAATCTCAAGACTGTACTTTAGTTGCAAACCTATGATTTTAATGATTCTATGATTGAGAACCAAGGACTATTCTCTAGGGAAAACAACTAGAAAATATAAATGCAAAACGTAGTTAGCATTGATTATTTAAATCAAGACTTCCTGCTTGGTAATTTAAATCATGATTAAAATTGACTTGAGTAAATCAATTTCTTAATTTTTGTGCATTCTAAAGGCCACAATTAGGGCTGTCTGCGCAACCTTCCTTCGTGAGGTCTTTCTCACACGTGCACTGCAGCGCAGTCTGTACCTCGCTCGCATACTTGGTCCAGAAGGATCACGGCGCCATTGAGTAGAAGAGGGTGAGAATTTGGTATAGAGGAAATAGCTTGCATTGCAGACTGGGGTTGAGATTGCGGTGTTACACTCTGTACCTTGTGCTGTCCTCACCACTTGGTGGTGATGGTTGGTCAGATTTTCATAATGAACGTGCCCTCAAGGGCTAAATGAAGATTGCAGGACCAGCTTCTGTTCTCTCACTGTGCTCTGGCAGGTCTAACTCTCGTGTCTATGGCTTTGCAGTTTTAACATTCATTTAACTTACCTTTTGTGGTGCACGGTAGTACATGGATACACTACAGAGAAAAACAAGCAACCACAGTACTGACAAATAGCAGCTGTATAGTGATGCATTTGATAAGTCTTTCTTTTGAATTGCAACGTTACAGTGTTGCATGATCCTGCTGTGAGAGAGTAGTAGCAACCTGACCTTCTCCCCCCTCCATTGCTTGCCAGGAATGCAGGCGTTCGTGCATTCAAATGCAGCAAGGTTTTCCATTGCTGGCACAATGGGAATGATGTCCACCTTTCAAAAAGGCCAGGGATAAACAGAAATTCACCTTAGGGCCCTCAGAAGGGCTTTGGTTTTCTGCTGTTGGCTTTGCATTGCTTCTGGTCTGTCTCTCTCTCAACTAGAGCAGAGGCAACATAGAGGCTGGAGAAGGACAGATCAATGTTTTGTGCTGCTTGAAGTCAGTATGGGAGGATTTTAGTCTTTAATATTTACTTAGCATACCACAGTCAGATTGGTGCCTTACAAATGAACAAGGTAAAGGTTTTAGGGAAAGGCACCATTTTTTATGAACGCAACTGCTACAAATGAAAAAAAAAAAAATATCAGAAAAGCTTTCAGACAAACAAGTCTGTCTTCAGATGAGTAATTCTGGTTGTACAGTACAAATTTGAAATGAGGTAGCTAGTGATTAATATGTTTTTTCCTAAAGTGGTTGTGATATTTGGATTGCTTTTTCTGATTTGTGGATTAGTCCATCACCAGCCAGCCAAAGCCTTCAGGGATTTTTTTTTTTTTTTTTAAAGTAAATGTTTCAGGTATAACCATTTAGACTTTTTGTCACCTTAAATTTGGTACCAGTGTTGTTAAAATTAAATATAATTGTAAATGAGTTGTGAGGTGGTGCTTATGCCTAATACTTGATCAAATGAGACAACTGAAGTGTGTGCACATGCATGGATATATGTTTATCTTACACAAATTTTCAGTATTCTGCTTGGTTTCTTGTGATCACAAGATGTCCTTGTTTTCACTTTTTGTCTCATTGTACTAGTTTCTCCTGTACTGTGAAGGAACTCGTTTTACAGAGACCAAGCATCGTATTAGTATGGAGGTAGCTGAATCCAAGGGGTTGCCTAAACTGAAGTACCACCTGTTGCCCAGAACCAAAGGTTTCACCACTGCTGTCCAGTGTCTCAGGGGAACAGGTACTGGCAAGCTGCTACTTGTTCTTTGCATTAATTGTAAAGTGTTGTTTAGTATAGTCTGTGTGTAGTACAGTGTAGTGTACTCTGTTGTTCATTACATCCGTTACAATTAGTCAGTTGGCAGTAATAAGCATTCAGCATGTCAGCTGTTAATTTGTGCCACATAACTCTCAGATACCAGTCTTAAAAAATAATAAACCTTTGATGTATGTCATTGTTGCTTAGTTCATCAAGTTGTCTTGGGTTTTGACAACACACATGCTACGTAGATGGGAATGTCAGGTGGCTGATACAGATAAATACAACATGTAAACACAAAGTAGTGGAGGAGTCTGCTACCTGACATCATTAATGCAAGGTTTGCACAAGGCCCTGTTGCTGTCTAATGCAAGGATGCCGGCAACATGGTTACTAGAATTGCTGATATAACAGCCATATTTTCTTTTTTGTAACAGTTTCAGCAGTGTACGATGTAACACTAAATTTCAGAGGAAACAAGAACCCGTCTTTATTAGGAATTCTTTATGGAAAGAAATACGAAGCAGATATGTGTGTAAGGTGAGCATATAATGATGGAGGTGAGCCCTAAGATGCATGCTTTGGCATGTTGAAGTGTGTTCAGATTTTACAGGGTAACGTCCTTTGCCGTAGTCTCCTTTTCCTTGTCCTTCAAGCTTCTCTGCAGGCTACAAAGACCTCCCCGTTTCCCCCCTGCTTTAATTCACTTTCATGTGTGAGATCCCATGATATCACCCAGCAAGTCAGAGAGCACTGGGAAGACTTTTTAAGCCTGGGTATGACCACATTGTCGTTATGGGGTTTCCCCAAGTTTTGTGCAGTGAGGGCACTAGTCCACATTTTTCCTTTCTCTGCTGGGAACAGAAAACCAACTGTTCTGCCCCCTTCCCACTCCCCTGTGAGCATACACATGGTATAAATAGCTTGTCCAACACGAGTAGTCTCTTGTAATAAATGGTGTAAAGCTCCTTACTCTGCCAGTTTCTCTCCTTCTCTCACATGGTTTGATTAGCAGATTAGAAGTTAAATAATGCTGAAAATCAGACATCGTATGAATGAGGTGGTACATTCCTCACATTCCTCATTACTCTTTTGCCTGAAAGAGTAACTGCTAACACCTAACTCCATGCAGCACATACACGTGTGCATGCACACACACACACATGCTTTCTCTTTCTTGCTTTCTCCTTGTTGCCTTCTGCTTTAAAGGCTTCCTTGTGATCATAAAAACTACCAAACCTTTCCTGTTGAATTTCTTCTTTTCTGTTTTGTGTTTGGACCTGACAAACGACCTGGCTGTTCTTTCCACAGTTCTTTTGACAGTTCACTTCTGCTTCTCTGGGGACTTCACCCACACTTTGGAAAACATTGCTACTTTCTGGTGATGAGGTTGATGTTTGGTTTTTAAAAGAGGGAAAAAAAAAAAAAAATCACCTTGCTACTTCGCTCCACACCTTTCTCCTCTGGCCTTGGGTCTGTGAGTTGCAGATGCATGTCACTGGCTCTAGACATTGTCCTTCTAATGAAAGCAGGTGTGTCTTGCCAGAGCCTGCAACGGTGAAAGACTTTATAGGGAATCACACTGATTATCCATTGTGTCGAGGTATAGCAGCAACAGTTTTGTGTTGGGATGCCATCCCAAGGGGAGGCAGAGTGCTGCAGCCCTAATGGGGAGGGGGAAGGACACATGTTCCAGTTCCGTTCTCAAATACTGCAACTTCCACAACATTTTAGTCTTTCAGTTGGAAAGAAGGCTGTGGAGGCGATGGGGAGAGAGAGATGGGGTCACTCATTTGCAAGGGGTTTCCTTTTGACTGTTCACACTTGCCAGACATAGTCCTGATGAGGAAAGTGAACAGGCAACTTACCAGCTATCAAAACAGCTGGTCAGGCGGTTGCCACCTGTAATTCCATGCTGATGGCAGATGTGTGTAGCATGTCTAGCTAGACCTGGGGTACACATGCATGGATGTACATCTGTATAGTTACACATTGAAGAGCGGCTGCATTCAGTTAAATATCCTATGGCTTGCTAATGGAGATGCAAGTTGGTTTTGTTTATGGGTGAGATAGTGGGAGGAAAGAAGAGAAATGTAGTTTTCAGTAGTCGTTAGAAGAGGTTTGGGTTCATAAAATTCTGTTGAGGATGATGTTGCCAGGTAAAATTACTAATTTTACCTTATTAAAGAAACTAATGACTATGTTCAGATAATTTTGATTTAAAATATGTTTGTGGACTGAATCAACATTCTCAATATGCTTTTCTACACTTGAAGCTTTTTCTCTGTTTTGGAGAGGAAGCTATGAGAATAAGGAAACTATTTTTACAGGGTTTTTTTGCTGCATATTGAACATGTCCTTGATGTGCCAGCAGACTTAGCTTAGCTCAGAGAAAGGAAGCATGTAAGCTCTTGTTCTTGTTATATGCGTATGCAATTACCTGTGCAGAGGTAAGAAGCTTAGCTCTCTGCAGAGGATCCAGTCTTTCTCCTGACTGACTCCAGAGAAAATAATCAGCCAAATTACCAAATGTTATTGCTCTGAGTACCCTCTAGTGGTGATAGCAATACAGCAACAACTTTACCAGAGAGCTTTCAGCAAATGACTTTTTACTGAGTTTTTATTGAGCATTGTTTATATTAATTGAGCAGCTCCTCCTGTTAGAGCTAATGAAAGTAAATCTGTAAAATCTGGTGTTCAATTCGTTTATGGGATGGAGAAATTATTAGAAATGTATTAGAATATCTTCCCTCTGCTGCTGCAGACTTGAAGGCTTTAGTTCGTACTGTGGAAATATATTGCCCAGTTGAACAGCAGCAAATAAGTTGTATCTGGGATCACTGTGTCTAGAGCCCTCCCAGAGGTTACCCTGCTGTTCTTACTGCCCTGCTGTAAGACAGCCCTGATACAGTCCAAGAGTTGCCAAAATACATTCGAGCTGAGGGTAAGGTGTGTGCCAGCCCTCTACAAACTGAGCAACTTCTTTCTGAATTGATCCAGGACTGAGATGTGTGCCACTGACAAAAGAGACGATACATTTGTGAGTATGTTAGTGGCCTATCTTGGAAAATAAAAGAATGCAGGAAAATGGTTGGCTCTTCACCACTAGAAAGAGGCTCTTAAAAGGTGCCTGTTCTTGGTGAGGTCAGGTCAGTACCTGGAGCTGGGCATAATTTTTGTGTGCACCCAGAACTGCATGCCTGAATCCGCAGGGCTGGAGAGGCAAGAAGAGAGAAGTGCAGTCGCTGTAGAAGATGTTTTCCTTAGAGTTGGTACGAAGTTAATTTTTAACCACCCCTCCCATTCCTTCTAAAATGGGGTTTTCACTAACAAAATGTAACGAACAATTATCCTGGGGTTTGCCACTTTCTTGTCTTTTCCCAGCTCTGGGTGCCTCAGTCTGAGCTCACTGGGAATCTACTGGTGGCAATTCCAGTGAAGGAAGAACAGTGTTTGAATGGGAAATGCTTGTTTTACTAATGTGCTCTGAAATGGATAGATAAACTTGTACAGTTTCTTTTGTCTTAGGAATCTGAGTTTAGGTGGACAATCAGGTGTTATTTAAGTCCCAGTTTTTCTCTGCATTTAAGGCCTCTGCCATCAGTGACAGTATTACCTGCAGCTTATGCCCTTTGTTGAGTGGAAGATCTTCCCTAGTAGAGGTCTAAAGGCAAGTACTTGGATTTTCCCTTAATTCTTTTCTTTTTTTTTTTTTTTCCTTTCTTAATCTCTCTACTAAACTAGGAGATTTCCTCTGGAAGATATCCCTCAAGATGAAAAGGAAGCTGCAAACTGGCTTCATAAGCTTTACCAGGAAAAGGTAAACAGCTTTGCTTTCTTTTCTCTCTTTTGGGACTTTCACAGGGGTGGTGTATTAAGGCACTGAGTAATGCACACTCTTCCACTGGATGGAGAGAAGAGATGGAAATATTGTGTACAATTTGGCAGCCATCTCTCAAACCGCTGGAAGGAGCAGTACAGAAGAGCCCCTTGGCCACAGAGGGCTGGCTAGTGAGTAGGTCTCAAATTGCCGGGAGGCACAATGGGATTCAGAGATGTGCCTGAGTTGCAGAAGACTAATAGCAATCCACCGTCTTTTTATATTCTTCAGCTCTTGAGTCGCTGTCATACATTTCTAAAAGCTCCATTTTCCCTGTGGGTGTTTCTAGGCACTCAAGAAGAGTGATAACTGTATGTCAGGGACAGCTGGTCCTGGCTCTTAGCTGCAATTGTCCTTTGCTTTCGTGTTTTTTCCACTGTCACTTTCCTTCTGCCTCGTGGTAATACCTCTGCAGTGGTGTGTGACATGGTACAGACAGTCCCTGGGATCCACTGCCAGGGACTGATGTAGCACATGGCCAGCATGACTTCAAACAGCTCAAAGCTTTTGCTCATGTCTTGTCTTTTTTTACCTTAGATCGTTAATTTCTTGACCAGATTTAACAGTTCTGGGGGGAGGAGGAGAGAACAGTAATTAACGTTGCCTAGCCCTAATTGGTGGGTTGTTGAACTTGAGATGTGTATCTTGGTTTTTGTGTTGCTTATCTTTGTGGGAAAACAGAGGAGCGCAGGAACTTCAACTGTCTTGGGCTTTCTTCTGCTATGATGACCTGTGCTGCAGCATTTCCAAGCTTACGCTTAGTCTGTAAGTAGGCAGCAGGTTGTTTGTAAGGCTCTGGAGGTCCCCTTCTGAGTTTCATTTTGTTCATTTTAAGCTAATTTTTTTGAATACCTAAGCTCTAATTCAATTAAGGGGAGAGAAGTTATCTTACAAAGAGCAGTAGCTATCATCATCATCTCTCCCCACCTCCCATTAGCAGGTGTATCAAACTAGCTTGTGGGTCAGTTAGTGTAATATGGGATTAGAGAGCTTAAAAAAAAAGAAATTTGGGATCCTTGAATCCGGCCTCCTGTTATCAGGGACATGCCATCATGTAATTCCATTATGAAAAGGCTCTTAGATGCAAGAATTCCTTCTGACATTGCCTGGCTGGAGGAGCAGACATTAAGGTGTTACAGGAGTGGTCTTTCTCTGCTTGGCTCCTGCTTTGTTAAACCGTAAATGCAGAGCTAAGCAGATGCAGCACAGAGCATTCACTCTGCTTGGTGTCATTCCTTGGGCAGAATGCTCTGCTTTGCTTGCAGATGGAGGGCTTGGTGTTCCTTGCTGGTGTTGGATGTACCTCCGTTTGACTTTGGTGTGAGGTGTTGCCAGGGAGGTATTACTTATATATGTGGGTATTTTATATATTGATCTTATGGTGGTAGCAATATGTTGTAACTGGAATCTTGAAGTGCTCTTCCTGCACAAAGGGTATGTCCTCAAAAGGGTGTGTTACTGGCAAGGAACGCCTTGTGCTTCTCAGCCCTTTATAAGGGAAGCTAAAAGAAAAACAGCTTAAGTGGGAAAAACAAGAAACAGCCAAACTTGAGCCATCCTTGGTAATGGCTTTGAAACCTTACAGAACATTCTTACAAACTGAGGGAACACTGTGGGCATGCTGCTCCTTTGAGTGATGTGTTTCACGATTGCATCTCTCTGCAGGCTCAGCTCAGGATGCAACTGCTCTGTTCAAGTCTTGGGGATTACGGCTAGCACAGTGCTGTCTCTGCTGCTTAGCTTGTGCTTTGTCTTCCTCTTCTGGCTGTATATATAGCATTTTTCTGCTGTGCTTTGCTAAATCATGCTGACCTTTTTGGAAGTAAAAACAGGAAGAAAAAGCATCCAGCAAAGAGGCAGGTAGTGTCTGAATTGGCCTCTGGCCTGACGCTGACCTAAATTCCTAAGCAATTAAGAGAAGAGATGAAGGTATTTGGTAGTGGAGAGGCTGATATGGTTTCAGTTTCTGATGGTGGCCAAGGTTGCCTTCAAAGGGCTAATACGGTAGCCTCGGTGGTCAACAGAAATGCCCAAATAAATGACAGCAGATGGAAATGGATGCTGTGTACTCTTGATGGGTATTTACCACAGATACTGTCCTTGACTTTGTCTTGGAGTTGACTAGTCTTGGATTGCTTGGTGCAAACATTATGAACATGTTTTCTTCTGTCTTCTCGTTCTCCCAGGATGCTTTGCAAGAGATGTATAATCAGGAAGGCGTATTTCCTGGCCAGCAGTTTAAACCTCCTAGGAGACCATGGACTCTCCTAAACTTTCTTTTTTGGGCCACAGTTCTCCTCTCTCCTCTCTTCACATTTGGTTTTGGAGTTTTTGCAAGTGGATCACCTCTCCTTATCCTTGCATTCCTGGGACTTGTTGGAGCAGGTAATAAAAGCAGAGAAGATGCTAAGCCCAGAGTGACATGTAACAGGATCCATTACCTCCAATAAGTTCTGTGTATTAATTAATATGAATGGGGCTTGCAGAAGAGTACTTGAAGCTCATTCTGTAGTCTTTATATTGTATAGCATTTTTATTATTTCAAAAGCTTTAATCCAGGCAGGCTTGCCTTCATTTCTTAGGCAATCAATAGCAAGTGAGTCTTGTAGCCCATTATTATGGTGCCTGAAGGAAAAAATACTCTTACTGCACACCTTGTCTGTGAATTTAAAAAAACCACCCAACACAAAAACAAACAAAAAATACAAAACCTCCAAACCTCCACACCTCCCTGCCCCCCAAACAAAAGACCCTAACACACAAAAAAACCCCCAAACCTAAATGGGGGCGGGGATGTGCTTCAGTGTTCACACTACCTGTTCTGTTAATCAACATAGAAGCATTAATTATATTTTTAAATCTGGATTGTCATCCTCTTTTAGTGACATCTGACCTGCGATCCATGTGCAGCCTCATACAGCGCACTGTTGGTCTGTAGTCGCTACTGTCTTCAGAATTGGGTTAACTCATGTTGGTTCTGCTTGTGTGTTTACATGTAACTTCCTAAATCCTTGAACTGGTTTTAATATGCCTCCCATTTCTCTGTTATATTTTTAAGCTTCCTTTGGAGTTCGTAGACTGATAGGAGTAACTGAAATAGAAAAAGGCTCCAGCTATGGCAACCAAGAATTCAAGAAAAAGGAGTAACTGACAGATGCAGTTCAGCACATATAACCAGACTATGGTATCCGATTAACTTCAGTTAAAAAACAACAACAAACACTTAGAAACTATCTTTTTCTTAATAACTGGTGACTAATATTAATGAATAAAACTTGAGCCAAGAATGAAGAAGTTGGAGGCATCAACTGAAGAGAACACATCAACTTTCTGCCTGTTTAAGGATTACTGTAGTCAAACTGTGGGAGAAAATCTGGGGTGGGGTGAAGAAGAAACTAATTTTTCTTGCTTTGTTGGGGGACTTGGGGGTGGGGGGAGAAAAGAGGGCATTGGCCATGGCCACGTGCATCTTCAGATGACTGAATACACTGGTTTCTGTCAAGAGCACTACACTCACTTTTACAACAGGAGCCACTGAATGTTTCCTCTTGCTACAGCCAACGTGATGTTTGTTGATTTCCAACCTTTTTTATTAATGAGCCAGGATAAAACAACCCGTCTTAAATTAATTGACAGATGTTCATTGGGTTAGAGTCATTTGGAAAGGCTGTGTTGTCATGGCTACAGATGAAATCCTTTTTGTATGTTACACTAATATTTTTTATTTTCAGGCAACGTCTTAAAACTTCTGTAATGCGAGAGAACGGATAGTGGAGTTTGGAAGCAGTGTGTTATTGATCAGCACATACCATAGAACAGATCCACTAGTATTAAAACAGTATAAAATTCTCATCATATCTCCTGCTAACTGCTCAAGGCTGTTTAATTTCAAAATATTACTTCAGTCTTGAGTGTTGTTTGCCCTGTTTCACATCAGACGTGTATGTTAATCTTGAATCTGTTTGGGCTTGTTTTATTTTCCGAATTAATGGTGACCGTGGGATTTGGAGTTGTGCAAAGAAGGAAATTTATTCAATTGTCCTGATGTTTTCTCCTTTTATTTCTGTTTGTATCTCTCATCACCAGTTCAGTTCAGCCAACCTCTCACAGTAAACTGGGAGGCAGCAGCAGAAATCAGCACAATAGTTTTCAAAACATCTTCTTTTGCAAAAATTTGTAAAGGAGAGGTCTGTAGCAATCGGATTTCGAATACTGGCATCTCTTGAACTTTTAATGAGAGGTTTGACATTGATTCAGATGGGGCCAGGATCTTACCCTGTGTGCTGTAATGATAGGGTGTGCTGCACTTTCTACTTGGTCGTGCGTTAGATGTTAATGTGAAGTATATTGCAAGGTGGGCTGTGCTGTTAAGCATTAGAAAGAGAATGGAGTCTCTTCAGGGATTTTAAATATCTTTAGTTTTGCTTGTTGACCTTTGTTTTTTTCCACTGAAAATTAGAGATCAGAATCATGGCTGTACCTGCCTCTTTTTTTTTTTTTTTTTGTCTGTTTTTTTTTCAAACGCACCGTCTGAGATTTTTGTAGATTGCTGCTGTATGCATAGCTGGAGAATTATGTGCAAACAGATGGGAACTACCTGTATGTTCCAGTCAGAAGGCCACGATCTGCATTTGGCTATGCTCAGAAGTTGGTGAAATGGGTTGCAGATCTACGGCTGAGGGCAGCAGCTGACCCTTGGGGTCTGTATTTTTAACCCAGCTGCCACCAGAATATTTATCTCATTTCTGTAAAGAGCAGATCTTATCAAAGCACTGGTTGTTATTTTCATCTTTGCTTTAGTAACCAAGATAAGAGAGTAATAATTTACCTTCTTTTCGTATTTACTCTAACTGTTGGAATGTAACCTCTTCTCCCACAGGTTTTCCTGTTTTCAAACACTGGAAGAGCAATTTTGTAACTTAGAAAAATATTTTACTTGGGGTCATTAATCACTGTTCTGTCATGCGCTTGATGTTAATTTGTGGTCTTTTCAACAAGAGGATTTGAAGGATGACATACGTTGTCTGTCTCCTGTTAGGCTCATCCTCACTGAATCATTGTACCCGTAGCCCCAGCGTTAGTATGTCATCTTTTTCCCCTCAATAAATCTTCCCTAAGATAGGGGATGCAAAACTGTTGTTAATGTTAGTGGAATTTGGAATATGCTTTGGGAATTGAGGAGAACTGAGCCTAGCCATGACTCTGTTTTCCTTGCTGGATGTTTCTGTACTCTGTCTTTAAATAGGGTTAGACTTCCAAATGCTGATAAATACAACTCTGTGACTTTTCCCTGTTTTTTTAACTGGAGGACTAAAAGCAGTGGGCTTTTCTTTATTCTTTTTTCTTTTTTTCTTCAGTAATTCAGTAATAGATATAATTTTTGCTTGATAGAAAGATGTTACAAGTGCTGTATACTTGCTTCCTGAAGATGATATCGAGCATATATAAATTGTACTGGCTTAGCAGTGAGGCTTGCAAAGCAGGCTGACCATTGACTATGTTTTATAATTATATTTTGAGCAGTATATTAATGGACATGACAAGAATTTCACAAAATAAATCCCTTCTTAATGCTGGGAAGAGGGGAGATGCTTAAAGGAGAAGGGAATTAACAGCCTTTCTCTTTACGGGATTCTTTTCTCCTTTTAGTGCACGTAACTCCCTATTAGGAATCATGGGATTAGTGCATGTACATCAAGGGAAGAATAATCAACATTTCATATTTTCTTATCGTAACTTATTGGTCATGCGTTCTTTTTGAAACTACAATAAATACATCATCAGTTACTTAAATTTTACTCTTCTAAACAGACATATCAGTAAACATTTTGAAAATTGAAATATACAGCAATGCACAAAACAGTACAAAACCAACACAAATCTCTTCATTTTGAATTTTATCTCCTCAAATAGGGTTTTTTATACACACGCGTGCGCACACGTACACAGAGTATGTATAAATTAAAATTACTGGAAATAGCTGAAGTTAATGTCACTAATGAAGATTAGCAGGTGGCTTGGATTGGAAAAGTGAGCATAGATTTTATATCTTATTTTCTTCTGGTTTAATAGAACATAGCTTGTATATTTGACTACCAAGCCCTTTAAGAGCAATAATAAACAAAAATGTATCATGTTTTTTGTCTTTTGCTTTTCAACCATGCTAGGTTTAATAAACTTAAAGCTATAGGAGCGTTTTCTCTCTCCACTTTTCAAAACTTTCATTTATTGCTTGGTTGTTTAGACTAAATACCATGTTCTCCAGTATGGACTTGCAAGCTGACTGCCATGGAGCTCAGCATTGACTCCGAAGATGAATGGTTCTCAGACCGATATGGACAGATGCTATGCTCTTGGCCTTGGCAGCACTTGTCATCGTCACGAAGAACAATGATGTTGTTCTCAGAGTGGGATTTGCAGTTCCAAGGTAGCATCATGTTGACCTACATCTAAGAACCTGGTGGGAGAGCTCGGAGACTGCTGGCATCGTGGCACCTCTCAGTTAGGGAGGCACAAAAAGCTGATGCTGAAGAAGGACCAGATAACTGGTATCCAGAGGTCTTGGCTTGGTAGGGATTACAGTTCTCTGTTGCTCGTTGTGGGCTGAATGTGCTCTTGCGATTGACTTTGCGTCACTGAGCAAAATATCTGCCTCCAGCACAAAGAGTATGGGCAACGTTCCTTTGTTCTGCTTTAACTTATCTTGAAGGGCTCTACACTTAATTGCTGACCAATGAATATGACTACTACCTTTGTCCTAATTGCCTAGTATTCACAGAAAAAGTGAGTGTGTCTGCTCACTTCCACGTGATACCACTTGTCTCTATCTACTGATGTCTGTGTATTTGCTTGCCTGTATTTTCTGCAGATGGTTCGGTTACGACCTCTTAGCTGGAACTTGGACCTTTCCAGTTCAACCAGTCCTCCAGAAATCATCTCACATAGCTGGGGTTTTGTCTTCCTGCATTTTGGCACTGGTTGACATGCTCAGTAGGTCTGAAGTGACACAGTTGTGTTTCAGTTGTGTTAAGCGATAATGCAACTTTGCTGCTTCAGAGCAAAACTTCTATTAGGGAAGAAAAGTCCTTCCCAGGCCTGCTCACATACGCCATCACTACCTGGTAACAGGTCCATCTGGCATTGATGAAACCAATAGAAGGGAGTTGGGACAAGGTCTTCACTAACAGTTGGAGTAACTAGCAAGCAGGGGTCACTGTATATCTGATAATTGCTAAAGGTACAGTTTCTGTCTGGGACTACCCCAAAATCTGGTTTTGCTTCATGTGCATTTTGATGAAGGAAATGTGGGGTTGGAGGCTCTCAATAATGCTGAGTTCACACTATGCAGAGTGTTTCAGATTGAAGACATAATATTCACATATTTTGGCATCTTGGAGAAGTATGTGTTAAGAAGTCTAAGGCGAAGATTGGACAGACCTAGCCCCAGTGTGTTTCATTCAGATGCCGGAGGGCAATGCAGATAAAAGTGAAAAATCCATTCCTAGATTTCCTTTGAAAATTGGATACACTGCTGTAGCTCACAGCGTCTCCTGGATGCCTGAGTGCTTGCGTCACTTGGTGTGAAGTTTCTGGTTCACAGCAGACTATTACTACTGTACTATTTGTACTTTGACCCAGTTTGTCACAGCTACTCATTTCCATATTTCTGAACTTTTTGATCGTAATGGGCTGCTCCAGAGCTGAGTGAAGCCAGGATTTGAAGCAGGTAACAGTCATGCTGGGAGCTGCAAGGTGCGTCCCTGGAAGGAGGAGGAACACTGCAAGGTGCATCACTGAAGGGAGGAGGAACACCGATAGATCTGGCCAGATTCTTGCCCTGAGAAAATGGCGCGATGGCCAGGAGCTTTGCAAACCAGAGATAAGCATGCATGTGGGCAGGCAAACTCTGACTCTTAACACGAATGTGAAACCTCCCTGTGGCAGCGTACGGGGTAACCCTGGCCATGTTCACGTGACTGGGGTCAGAATTTGTCCTGAAGGGCTTATCTCCTTGTTACAGATGGCAACTCTTACGCTGCCACCCTTCCCCGTATTAATCTTGAAGACTAGTTTATCTGATTGTCTCAGCAATCTCTGCATCAAGATCCTTGCAGATTGTTGGTTTTGGAGGTTTTGTTTGTTTGTTTGCTTGTTGTTTTTGTTTTTGCCTGCTATGGTTCTGAGGGAAAAGTTTCTGGAAGTCAATGTTACAGGGTCTGCGCCCCGTTTGGTAGCCACCAGAAAATGCCATCAAATTATTTCATGCTTTGGAGTTGGGAAGACAGTGGATTGGCATCCATAAGCCAAACGTGTCATGTTTCTCCTATCCTCGGCCTCTCTAGGTTTATGGAAAGCTGCCTGTATTTCTTAAAATGTTATACCCATAGCTACAAGCCACTCTTCAGTTTTCAAAACTAGGAAGAAAGTTAATTTGTTCACTTTGACTTTTGAGAGTACTTGAGTGCAGCTGATTGTCTGTTTCTAAATAGCTTTACATTAGCAGAAGCAGCATTTTATCTTTTTAAGAGGAAATGTATTTTAAAAATAGACACTGTAGCAGAAACTGGAATATAGTAGTACTTTTAAAATCTAAATTGGAAGTATTCTGTAGTCTGGGGGCTACCACTACCAATTTGCAGTCTCAGACAAGTTTTATTTCTTTTTTTTTTTATTTTGGCCAAGATGTATTTTCAAGAAAAACACCAATTTACTAGTCACACTAAAATCTGATTTGCGAAGGGAGGAAGAGTGGGCAGCAGAGGCTAATCAGGGATGAATTAATTTTTTCCCCATGGCATGAACTGGTTCTATGGACCTCCTTTATTACGTGCATGTGCATCTGTGCAGAGAGCCAAGCTGTGCCCCTTCGTGTTATTTTGCTTCAGCTTTG
Source organism: Fregata magnificens (assembly GCA_013389945.1). Taxonomy (NCBI): domain Eukaryota; kingdom Metazoa; phylum Chordata; class Aves; order Suliformes; family Fregatidae; genus Fregata; species Fregata magnificens. Next base: position 565,615 of record WAAD01017102.1, read on the forward strand.
TCAGAGCTGTACCTTGTGACAACTGAATGCTACTTGCCTGAACGCCAGGCAGCCGCTGCCAGCTGGCGTGTCGCTCACTCCTAAAGATCACCAGCAAGTACTGTAGCTTTAATGAAAACCTTCTCTCTGAGAAAACTCACCATCCTTAACCTGATTGATTTGTTACAAACTTGTCATTTGCAGGGAAGTGTAAGTACCAGACGACCATTATTAGCCAAATTTAACGAGTAATAAAACTGTATACAGGGTACGCATTTACTGTGCACGTGTATATATTTTTGTACATTTTTACAGTTATTTCCTACACTTGATTTTATTGACGTTCAGAAGAGATGCGTCTGAATCTGGTTAAAAACAAGAAGCTATTAAGAAAACCCAGCTCTGTCACCTACTGTAGTTTCTCCTAAGAACTGTGCCCAAAAAAATACGCAGATTTACAGTGCTATGCAAATATTACTTTGTAAGTTGTCTCTTAAATTTTGCTTAAGTAGTTCACGCTGTTTTTACTGGGCCTTCGGAAAAAGATTAACGCAAAAGACTCATCATGTAAAATAAAATAGCTTTGGCTGTGTGAAAGTACTGTATGTTAGAATCTCATTCACGCTTTCAGTTGCTTATTTTAACTGTACGTGATTTTGTACATAATGTGCTGGCATAGAGGGTTTTTTAATTGTGCTTGAATGAAAAAGGTGGACTGCCCAGCATCTGGTTTTTTGCAATGTTACTGAGTAAGTAGCCGATAATGTAACTGGGAGATCTGCATCCTTTTCCTGTCTGCCACTCTGGTTTTTGTAACTAAACATGCACTAAGGGCTATTTTCTTTTTGTTTTGGTTGGTTTTATTTCCATTTATGCTTTTTGGTCTCAGTCCTGCAAACTGATCCATGCGAGGGGCCACGTGTCTGCAGCAATAATCTGGGTGGATTGTTTTGTGGGGGCTGGGAGCCTGGGAGTAAAGAAGCAGCTTAACCCTACAGCCCTTCCCTGCACTGAGCTGGTCATTGAGAACTGGAGACGGATGGTGCATTACTGTAGCATTTATAGAAGCAGTATATAAAGTTTTGCATGGTTCCTCCAAATGACCAGGATGGAGGGGAGGGATGTTCCTTTCCTGAAGAATCCTCCAAAATAAACCTAAAGCTGTATGATCTGAGAAGCTGAGACTCCAGCAGGGTAAGCTGGCTGTATGGATAGATGCTGTAGATTAAACCAATTTTTCAAATCTGACATCTTTCAAGTTTCTATTTTTCACTGGAAGATAAAGACCTTCCCCCTTCCTCAGCTGTGTGCCGCCACATACACTCCCATCTGAAAGCAAACCAAGACCCACTGGAAGATCACTTGGCATTTTTGCTCCCTTCCCCAGATTTTTATCAGAAGGCTGCCCAACAGAAGTAGATCTCTACAATTTCTACTTCTAGTATGTCCCTGGCCTGCTTCTGTACCTGCTTGGTCCCCTAAGGCATTAGCTCTTCGTTATGGTACTTGTGCCTGCAGCTGACAGGTGTATAATGTCATGTTCCTCTGTCATCTTTTTGCTAGACTGTGCAAGCACTGCGTTCTTGGTTTCTCCTGTAGGTTTTCCCTTCCCTGATCCTTTGCTCCTTTGAATATTCCGGGTTGTGCTGAGCTGCCTTAAAATGACCATGTGTCACTGTATGGACAGACCCGTTTTTGTGGGGAGGATGGGCTCCGATTTTAAGAGTACGCAAGCAGAAACTTATTTTTTGTTACTTTCCTCATTTGCACAAACACAGCTTTTCTTACCTCTGTGCCTCCATTGAATCTCCTCAGATCCCTAATTCATTTTTAAAGGCTGGTGATTTTGATCTGGAATTTCTAATGCTCTGTTCCAGAACTACTTTTTTCAGCTTTAAGATGAAAAATATGGGTTGAAGTTTTCATCAGTACAGCATAATAAAGAATTCATTTGATTAGGATGGTATGATCCTCAGTACAAGTACATGCGTGCAAAAGCCCAGCCATGAAAAGGAAAGCCCCAGCTGATGGCAGAGCTCTGTTCCTTAACGTGTGTTGTCTTGCCATGCGCTACAGAAGGGACATTACTGTTGTTAATTCCTGTCCTCAGAGGTACCTGTCCTCCCTCGTTGCCTACCCACCTGCCCTTCTGCAGGCCCTCTTTCCCGAGCTGCTTTCTCTTGTTGAACCAGCCAGTGTCAAAGATCACAACTCCACGTACTGGAGAAGCAGAAGCAGTTGGGCAGCGGGGTGTATGCACTAGGTTAATGGGGCAGCGTGTCACCACAGTGTTTGATGGGCAGCGCTGTGTAAAGTAGCTGTGAAAACGGAAGAAAATGTTTGCTACTTGGATGAAGGCACAGGGGATGTTGTTAGGTGGTTTGTTTCTGTACTAAGCAGTCCACATCATAGTGACCTTTAGGTTGTGGGAGCTTCTTACATGTCCTCCCTTTAAATTGCAAACACAGTAGGAAGTTGACTGTGGTGGTGGTGGCACTGTCTGAGTGTAGCTCTTCTAGATTCCTTAATCTCACTTATTCCACCCTTTTTCTTCCAATACTGCATGAATATATTTGGGAAAACAGCCTGGAATTCCATAAAAGCAAGGCCGTGTCCTCAACACCAGACACAATCAGCTGCTGCATTGGGAGCAAGTTCACGTTTCAGATGTGCTACATTCCTGACTGCAGTTACGTTGGGCAACAGGTGAATGCGCTTTCTACGTACTTCTAAAACTGGAGTCTGTTCCTGAGAGGCTCGACAGACTGAGTGCATCTATGAAACAAAACTTTATGTAAGTATAACAGATTTTTATAGGTAGATATAAGCTTAGTAACTGCGGTATGGGTTAATGAAATACTCTTCTGGATTTTGCCACCCTGTGTATTCACATCCATGAACCTATAATTTTTTATATGTATATATGTGTGTGTGTGTGTGTGTGTGTATATATGTCGGAGACCAATACTCTCTGACCGGGTTCTTTTAGATACCTCACACGTGGAGGGTGTAATGTTTAATATCAGTTTTACTTATTTGAAGGTAATTGTTACACAGGATTTCTGATTTAGCAGCTTATTATATTCTATTATAATTTGTATATATACAAATTATACTGAAAAGACAACACAATACAAATGTAAGCTACACTCAGCAAAATACAGCAATTGCAATACACAGTTCAAGCGCAATACCGATGTGATCTCCATTACCAATCTCTGTAATATGCTCACCACCACGACGCTGGACATCCCCATTCGCCAGTGAGGAATACATGGGTTGAAGCCAGCTCAAGTCCTCTTTGAAATTCTTTTGTTAGTTATTTAGTTTTTATATTCTATGTGGGGCTGAGCTATGGATTCATTCCCCCTATGCTGGTCTGGCTAACTCAGGGAGATGTTGACACCACCGGTTGATCCACTCAACTGTTGATAGCTGCTTATCTAAATAAAACAAAGGCCACCCTCTGGTCCCCTTTGTGTTGAGCTAAAGTCACTTTGCTTTGCAACAGCTGTGGTCAGTCACACCCTGCATTATTCCCTCAGCTTCATGGGTGCATCACCCTTGCCCACCTCCACTGGGCCTCCTTCCCTTCTAGGGGTTTATTGGTCAGCCGCAATAATATCATATGTGATGTCAGTATATCATATGATACATGGTATGATATCAATAGATTGTATGACTGATAAAGTCAAGGTCCTTGAATGCATCCAGAAGAGGGCAATAAAGCTGGTGACAGGGCTGGAAGGAATGTCCTGTGAGGAGCGGCTAGGGACTTTGGGCTTGTCTAGTTTGCAGAAAAGGAGGCTGAGGGGTGACCTCACTGCTCTCTACAGCTTCCTGAGGAGGGGAAGTGGAGAGGGAGGTGCTGAGCTCCTTCCCTGGTATCCAGCGACAGGACGTGAGGGAACAGTTCAAAGCTGCACCAGGGGAGGTTTAGATGGGACACTAAACAGCATTTCTTTACCGAGAGGGTGGTCAAACACTGGAACAGGCTTCCTAGAGAGGTGGTTGATGCCCCAAGCCTGTCAGTGTTTAAGAGGCATTTAGACAATGCCCTTAACATGCTTTAACTTGGTCAGCCTTGAATTGGTCAGGCCGTTGACTAGATGATTGTTGTAGGTCCCTTCCAACTGAAATAGCCTAGTCTATTCTATAGATACATTTCCTATAATGCCAACATCATTATGTTACTGCTGTGATAAAGGTATGTGCCAAAGGGGCAGGATTGCGGTGGGCTATATGGTGAGCCTGCTGGGGCTGGAGCTGTGCCACCAGAGGTGGCATGGCTGGAGCAGGCGTTCCTGCTCAGTGCTGGAAAGGCAAAGCACGTTGCTTCCCAAGGCATTTGCTAGAAAGCAGACTACCAGAAGCAGATGCCACCTTGCCTTCTGTGGTAAATGCCTCTGCACAGACAGAGGCATATAGCTGGCAGGATATAACGGGCAGGGACTGATTGCGAAGAACGCGGTACAGAGCACAGTTGACTCTGAGGACAGGTTGTTTTTGTTTTCTTCGCTTGACTTGTGATGTGAACTGCCTTTGTTTTTCATCTCGCTGACGTAGGGCAACATTTGCAAAAGCCGAGTTCAGCGGCGGCCTCGTTGTCTTGTGACAACTCTTTTATTTACTTCTCTAATGAAGTTATAAGCGGCTACATGCTAGTAGTTGTTCCATTTATGAGGAAAATCAGTAGAAGAGAGAAACTAGGCAGGGTTTAAGAACATGTATAAATCTCCTCCCACCTTGGCTGCAACAAAGTACAAACTCTACAAGTGTTTTCAGGAAAATGCTGTTTCTTGTATGCTTCCCATCAGCTCAAAGCTGCTTGTCAAAGGTGGGAAAGTGCTACACTCTCCTTTTTTACCATCATTTAATTGAGGTGTAGCAAAGTTCTATACTCAAGATTGGGGCTGGAAGCTGCATCTTTTAATTGTAGACCTCTACCATGCAGATACACTTAAGTATGCTGTTACAGGCTGCTTCTTCCAGTCCATGGAGAGAAGGCTCTTGTGGCAGTGGTTCAGGCTCTCCCCTGGCATTCGTGTTTCCCCCATCATAGCGGGGAAGGGTGAGCCCTTTCATGGTGGTTTCCAGAAAGGAGGACAATACTGTGCCTTATTGCATCTGGTCAAAGCTCTCCACTTTATAATCTAGCCAGGCAGGACTCGTGGAGCAGAATATGGGCCCTACAGCTTGTTTGGCCATCAAACATTTCCATTTATGTGGTGACATTTAAGAAGATGAGTTTATTTGAGCTAAATCCTGTTCAGACCATTGCGGTGACTGGGGTGTGTATAATTGTCTCCTTAGGGATTAGCAGCCAGAAAATATCCCCATACAGCTGATAAGGTTACTCTTAACACCTTGCAGGCAAGAGAGGACAGTCGATGGAGGGCTGCAGACCTAACGACCACTCTCTTTCTGTACTTTGCCTCTGTACAGCAAAGCTGGTTTGCAGGTTGCAGAAGTGGAGTCCATTATGCCACAGAGCTGAGCCGATCTCCTGAGGCTTCCTGGGGGAAAACGCTTCCCATTGCGGTTACTCCTCTCTTCATACAGCCTCTGCAAGTGTCACGTTTGAGCAAACGAGGCCAACTCATGTTATGCACAAGTGGGCTTTCTTCCAGCTGTAAGGCGTTACTTTAAGCAGTTGCACAAAACTGAGGCATAAGGAAGATGCAATCGATGCTGAATGGGCAGACTAAGATCTCCCTCTTCGTTAGGTCTTCTTCCCTATTTTGCTCCTTTGCTCCTCCCATGTTATACCCAGCGCACAATCGTGTAATTCCCATCATTTACAAAGCTTTATTCCAAATCTCTGGTATTTTAAAGGTCTATATTAACTTTTTTTCCCTTTTTTTTTTTTTAAGAAGCTGAAGGTTTTCAGTACAGAGCATTTATTGGGGTTATAATGGCATAATCTGCCTCTTCTGCAGTTCGGAAGGATGGGGAAGCATTGCTTGCTGTCTCTGCCAGCAGGTAGGTTCAGAGCAAGACTCACTAACTGAACATGATAAATGAGTTTGCCTGACAAATCTCCTATTTCTTAACTGATGAATTTAATGTTAATGGCTCACTAAAGGATGGAGAAGACCTTCTCAAACTGCTAAGAAATGCTCCCGTGAAAGGACTTTTGAATATTCTGCAGCTGTGACGTGGACAAGACACAACCATGTGCTGCAGAGTGGAACCCTGTATTTTTGGGGAGGGAAGTTTGCTCAGACCAGGGCTAGTTCCCTGTCAGTTGGGAACAAAGAAACAACACCCCCCCCCCCNTGTTATTTCCTGAAGCTATGTGCTCTTTTGCTGGCAACCGTACAAGAAGGCAGCTGGCCTATCTAAATTAAGTACCGCACATAATGGAACATAAATTATTCCTGTTAACTCCAGTGAGATAACATGGTTAGGGAGAACAAATTGCACGGAAGCAATATTTTTTTTTATCTTGCTCTCAGAGGGATCTCTCAGTGAAGCAACTTCTGGAGCTAATATTAGGTCTGGGAATTTCACAGGCACTAATAGGATTAGGCACATGACTTCTGTTTCAGTCTGATGGGAGTCAAGTGTTTAATTCCCTTGGGCTTTTCTGAGGTTTCAGCATGGATTCAGAAGCGGCACCCAAACCATCAGCACACCCAGATTTGCCTCTCTGACTGTCCCCCAGGCAAGGAGAGATTTGCTGCTCCACCCATCAGAATGGTAAATGGCCTTTCCAAGGAAGAGAACTTGGTGTGCAACCTGGGACAAAACAGTACTCGCTCCCACTCAAGATGTAAAACAAAATAAAATATTGTAACTTCATATAGTACCTTAACAAAAATGAAATAATAGAATTGTGCTCTTCCACTCGCAAGAGGAAACCCGTTCTCATTTACCAACAACTCATTTGGCAGGGGTGGTTCAAGTTCAGTCTTACTCAGCTCCGGTTTGGTGCTTAGGGCAAGGTTCACAGTGCCTTTCCATCTTCAGACACAGCTGAAAAAGACTACCATAGGATGGTAAAAGTAGTGAACACTTGATTGCAGTACTACTAGAGGATTCTGGATGTAACTAGCATAATCCATTAGAAATATTTACTGCCTTATTATTTGAGGGGCAGCAGTGGTCAGAACAAGAATCAGTGAAAGATCTCATTGTCCTTTCTTGCCTGTCAATGACATCTTTTGTTTTTCAGCTGTCTTAATAGCTTTACTAAGAGCACCAATGTCTAATAGGATCAAACCCTCAAATAGAAATCTGTGGCGGAAAAAGCCCGTGCTGCCTGGATGTCTTTGTGATCTCAAAACTTACAGTACTGTTGCGTCTCTGGTTGCTTAGTCCCTCTCCTTCTCTGTGAAATCACATATACACTGAAATTAAGAGGTGGCAACTGTCAGTTTAACCCTCTGTGAGGTGTACTGTTATCATGGTAGTTAGGATATCAAGCCTTTTCTTCAAAAGTGAAGGCTAGTGCTAACAGAGCAACTTACTATTTGACGGTTGTGCAAGAAAAGTCTTGTCCTAATGGGACTCACTCCTGTGAACGCTTCAGATACCAAAACCCACGCTCCGTCCCTGCTCCCGCGCATGAAAACATCTGATGTCTTCATAACTACATTCCAGTGCAGGCGTAAAAGCTGTCCTCTCTCCATCCAAACTCAAGATGATGAGTTTGATTATACCTGTCATGTCACTGCAGAATGCAGTTCCACTGATCCAGAGCAGGGAAACAAATAAGGACTCTAATGTGGAGGATTCTTACCTGAATATTTACTTTTAGGCTTATCGTGATGGCTTTCTGGGCCTCTTCTTCAGACTTCATTATTCTTGTAGTACTTCCATTTTGCCACCCAGGGAGGACCTGCCTAAGGTAAGCTTGCAAGGGAATCTCATTTCTAATTAATATTTCATTTTCATTTAATAACTAATAGGTTTTGACATGCTAATTTTGAAATGAGCTTTCCCTTGATGAATTCAGTGAAGAGTATTTAAATAATGGTATAACTCACTTTTAAGATTCCCTCCTTCCCTCTTCCCATCAATTTTTGATTATACCTTAGACATGTGAGCTCTTCCCCAGGCTGTTGTGATGGACAGAGACCCTTATTGCCTAGAAAATCAAATTAGAAATTTTATGGTCTAGCTCTGACCAACTTCACCCGTACTCTTCAGAAGCTAGTCCTAAGGAGGAGGATAAATGAAGAGAAGTAACAACACACAACTACTCTGTTATGATATGTTTGTGCAAAAACCATAATTAATTTGTAAAGGCTTATTTTATTAATGTTTCCTTTAATGTGTTTTCTAAAGTGACTTTTGGAAATGACCAAGCATCTGTGTTTCTAATGGTGTATTAAGGGAGAACGACTAGAGTAATGAATATATGCTGGAGGAAAGGGTTGTCTTTTGTCTGGTCTGTACAGTCCCCAGCTGAGAGCGTATGGGCGCATGGACTGCAGTGTAGAGCTGTTAAAACAACTTAAGTAACAGTGATTTACCTCCTGAGTTGTGAACAGGGAGCTCTCTGACTGTGACACAGGCTAAATAAATCATGGTTTCTCTAAGCCTTCATGGCAGGTCATGACAGGTTGCTCATACCTGGCAATGCAGTCACCTTGCTAGCAGTGATACCAAAGCCCCTGTACTCCAGCTGTGCACGGAAACATCCCGTGGTGGTGTCTTACCTCCCCCCTTTCCAATATATGGCCAGTGTTCAAATTTTTATCTTTCTGTGCTTCTAACTCCTTCTCTCAGGATAGTGTAACTTTCCAGATAAATAAGAAACAAGCCCTTTTCTTCTAAGGTCTTCGCTCTCAAGAGGAAGCCCAAAACCACCTTGGGATGTGACTGCCCTAGGACTCTGCCTTGGACTCTCTCCCACTCATACTTTTGGCATAAATGAGAATGAAACTCCTCATACAATCCTTCTCTCTCTTGAGCTAGGACACTCGCTTTCAATTTTCATGCAGCAATAGCTGACCATCTCGCAATAGCTACTATGGCTGCATACTCGGCAGGGCTGGATAATATGAAAAAGGGGGCTGCTAAGGGAGCAGGTTCAGAAGTGGGCGATACAGAGATGTAGCACCCATGAAATGCTGGAGAGCGAGCTGGCTGCTATCGGTTTGGATCTCTCTGTTTAAGACCAGCTAATTAGCCTTAGTGCCTCCCTGCTGGCCATTGAATTGTTCCTGTTTTGCAGCTCGGGTCCGGGATTGACATCTTGAAAATAGGCTCCAGAGCTACAGGAACTCCTGGGGTTTGAGGGCCTTCTCTGTCTGCTGGCACCTGACCTCACTTCTGCCTGTGCTGGAAGTGTGCGGGCTGAAAAGTTGTTTGGATTTCAGCAGAGCTGTAAAAGGCTCTACGATCACTGCACTATTACTCGGTAGTTTCTAAATAAGTTTGAGTGACTCAGGAAATTGATATAAATGGCCTGCTAGGGGAGAAGAAAAGGAGGCAAGTGATGGCTCAGCTGCAAACATGACCAGGTTGAATTCCTCTGGTCTTCAGGGTTAGCTTGGATTAAGAGCTGTCATGTCTACTTTTTCCTCTTCTTTCTTTTATTTTGTTCGTGTGGTATAGGGAGAAAGCACAGTTGTTTGCACCATTAGACACCTAACATTATCGTCCTGATAACGATATTCATACTTTCATACTCAAAGTTCGTACTCAAAACTTCATACTTTGAACTTGTTGTTCTTTACCAAGGTGTGGGTAAGTGTACTTGTAACATACTCAGCATTTGATCTGTGAATTCAAATGCCTTTCTCCTCATGCCTGCAAGGTGAAGCCACCTCTGATAACTCAAACACACTGCCTTTTTGTAGCAACTTCCCTGGATGAGTAGGTTTTTTGAGAGCTATTCAAAGCAAGCTGTTTGGGAGAGGAGGCAAGTCTGTCTTAAGGAGTGCTGGAAAGAGAGGTGTTGCCAGGAAAGGAGGTTTCTTTGAGTCCTAGAAGACAAAGACTGCTGTTGAAAAGATTATGAAGATAATGTCGGAGAAATAGCATGCTACTGATCCTCCCTTCCAGGCTAGGTAGCATCTCCCCCTCCTTGCTCCAGCTGCTCTGCCCCGGCTTGCTGGCCAGTTTTTCTGTAGACTCCTTCCTTAAATGATTTCTCTCTTCTTTTCTTGCCACCTCTTCAGGCTGTTAGCTTTTCCTGACCTTTCTTTAAGATCTTTCATCCCACGTTTCAACCTTGTCCCTCTGGTTTTTCTTGGTGGTCGTTTAGGGGTTTCAGAGGAAGGACACATGCAGCTCTTCAGCAAAGTTACTATCACTTCCTCTGCATTCCCCATATTGTCATAACTCTGGTGATGGGGGGCAGTTCACACAACACAGCCTTTGCTGCTGCAGAAACACAGACAGCCATCTGTGGATGGAATTAAAATGCTCTTTAATAGAGCTGGTATGGAAATGGATTCCCCATATTGGTTTTGTTGCTATTAAATAAATTTCAGTCAATGATTCTTTCCCAACGATATGAAACAAAAAGCCAAAATTCTGATTATCTACAGCTAGTGACTTGTGACTGACATACTAATTTAAAACGACAAGGTGGCTTTTAAAGTGTTCATTTTGAAAAAAGAATTCACTTTACAACATCATAAAAGAATTTTCCCAAATGTAAAAATCTTAACAATTTTTTTCTTTGTGTCTGCAGGTGGCTGTGAATTCATGAAAATAGTTAATTAAAAACAGAATTTCCTATGGAAAACTCATTCAGTTAAAAATAACCAACTGACTGCATGCAGAAGTGTTTTATTGGTTATGGCCCAGAGATGACAAAAAGTTAAGTATGCCTCCAGCATTAATTTTTACTTGCTTTCATGCACAAATTCATTAATCATAGAGTGAATCAACCATATTTTTTTCTCTTGTAATACAATAATGTGAGAAACCATTGCTAAGCTAATATCAAATGCATATGTCAGTAACTTCTGGTTTCAGTGTTAGGATCACCTTAAAACCTCAAAGTCTAGGCAAATAAATGAAAGTACTTAAAGTGTAGAGGAATTACTTCAATTAATTATTTAATGGGGCAAACACATTGTGTCTCATTTTTTACAGTAATTTGATTGACAGGAATTATCCGCAAATACATGTAAAAATACTGTCTGTTGACACAGGTTCGTGTCTGTGTGCCAGAGCGCTGTTCACTGATGGGCCACAAGCCGGCGGCACTAGACTACACGGTTTGGTGCCAGTTTTCTGACTGCTGTCCGCAAATTGAAATGAAAACATAAAACTCTACATCTGCTTCTAGATCTGACTCCTCAAATAATTCTTCCTTTGGGCTAAGGTTTCCTTCAGCACTTGTATAAAACTTAGTTACAGTTAATAAGTATATTTTTTTAATTCCACACACTGTACAGAGTGGATAAGAAGAGCAACTGCAGGCCATCTCACTGGAAGTCCATGAATTCCAGTATCAGGTTCTCCCAAAATGTTCATTACCAAACCCGTCAGAGGAGAAGGAGAGACATCCCTACAAGCAAGGATCTCTGTTCTAACCTGATCATTGGAAAAATGTCTTTAAACTTTTCCCATAAGTAGAACTTGATGCTCATCTTGAAGAAGGAGGGTTTCTATAGAAATTCCTTCTGAATTTTTCTTTCCAAACCTTGCTACTGTCCAGATAATAAGAAAGTTGAACATTCAAATATTCATTCTGCCTATGAAGTTCCTCCTCTGTAACCATTTTCAGGTCAGACAGGATTTGAACTTTTGGTAAAATAGCAGATGTGTAAGCCATCTCCTGCCATTTCACCCAGAACTGTTCATCTGCCTACAGGCTCTGTCTAAGTAGTGGTGATACTACATCAAGCTCAGGGTATTGTTTCTTGACTATCTCTGGCATAATCTCACACTAAGCCGTCTCAGGGAAACCAACCCAACCCGTTTAATGACTGGTTGTTGTAAAAACAAGAAGAGTTGGGCACAGTGTAACTGGTACTAATTTTTGTACCTACATTGAAAAGCTCTGGGAAGACATCTTCAAGACCCTCTCTGTAATTGAAAGTTGGCATAATGATGATGTAAATGATGTAGATATTGCACTGTGTCTGGCTGGGATGGAGTTAACTTTCTTCATAGCGGCTCATATAGCACTGTGTTTTGAATTTGTGGCTAAAATGGTGTTGCTAACACACTAAAGTTTTGGCTGTTGCTGAGCAGAGCTTGCACAGTGTTGGGGCTTTCTCTTTTTCCTCCACTCTTCTCCTCCAGTGAGTAGGTTGGGGTGGGCAAGAAATTGGGAGGGGGCACAGCTGGCCTCAGTTGGCCAAAGGGCTTTTCCGTGCCATATAATGCCATAACGATGTGCTCAGCCCCAGTAAAAACGGAGGTACAGGAAGAAGGAGAGAGATTTTTGGATTCCAAGGTCGCTGCTGTTCAGACTGGCTGGGCATTGGTCTGCTTGTGGGAGGTGGTGAGTGATTTCCTTTGCTTCATTTTCTGTCTCTTTTCTTCACCTATTAAACTGTCTTTATCTCAACCCATGTGTTTTCTCACTTTTATTTTCCTCTTTTCTCCCCCGCTCCCGCTGGGGATGGGGGAGCGAGCAAATGGTTGTGTGGCTGCTGGCCAGGGTCAACCCACCACATGAAACAGAAAGAAACGTTACAGTGTGGTCAGATGTCGAGAATAAAGATATGCTTTTTCATGAAAAATCTTTATTTGGAGGTCATCAAATGGGAGCAGTGGGATATGTGGATTAGAGGGAACAAGGAATTTTACATTCACGACTGTTACTGCTAGCAAATCCTGGGATCCTAGCATCTACCATGATAGTCCTGGGCCTCCGTTATCTTAAAGGCTATCAGGCAGTCAGACAAAACTAGAGAGGGGGAATCCAATTACACTGTGGACACTGCTGGTTTTGTCTTCATCCTGATCAAAACCTGGTATAGGGATTATATTTTCCTCCTATCACACCCTTGCCTGCTGGGGATCGTTTCCCTTCCTCCAAACCATTCTCTTTCTGTTTGTCTTTTCTCTCTCTGCCTCCCCAAAATAGGGCAGTTGATATCATCTTCAAACTCAGCAGGAAGACTTTCAAACGTGGATTTCCCCCTGTAGTGGACTTTCCATGAAAACATAAGGCAATTTGGGATACAATTTAACTGCTTTCCTTCCTTTTTCCTGCTTCTTCAATATTTGAAAGAATTTCAACAAGGGTTGTCCCAGTAGGGACCCAAAGACTGACATCATATTTTAGGATTTAGTGTTATAACAATGAGCCAGGGTTTAATTAACCTTCCAGCCCTTTGGGAGACCTGAGACAGAGGATCCAGTTCCTCACAAAACCACTGCTGCTTCTCTTGCAGTTATTGAGCTCATTAATCTCTCTGATAGTGTACTTCAGACTATAGCTATATTTTATTTGGTCAAGTTAAAGTGCTAAATATTTTAGAGATAATGAAATTCCTTGTCCTGCCTTGCAGAGAGTATCATTTAAACAAACCAGTAACAGAAGAGCTGAGGGACAAAGAAGGAAATGGAAATTCAGGAGCAGAAAAAGGTGTGGGATATGCTGACTTCTGCTGTTTGCCTGACACCTGTGCCATGTGGCTTTGTGCTTCAAACGTATGTAATGTGATAGAAGGGGACAATGAGAAATTTAACCCTTTAATTGTTTACATTAACCACCATACAATATACATATATGGTGCATCTGAAACCAGTTTCTTTCTCTCAATCAACCCCCATCTTTCAAGTCAGACTTCATTCCTCCTCCAGGAGGGAGAGTTCCCAAAGGCCACAGAACCTGCCCATGAAACTAGCCCAATCGAAAACGAGCCATGTAACATGATTCATGTTATACTGATGGGATTGCCTGATGGCAGGGACTATTGGGTGTATAAACCTTTAAGTAATCAATAAGAAGAAACATTACAGCAGAACATTAACAACTGCAACCATGCAAAGTTTTGATGGAGAAAATTTTAAATTCTCTATACCTTATAAATCCTATTGCAGAGACAAGTGGTGAAATGAGGGGAAAGTGACCTGGCTGCAAGATCAGAGTGCATATACAAAGTAAAAGTAGGAAGAATAAACACCAACTATTGCTATTGAAACAGTTAACGAAGCGCAGTTAAACAAAGTTAGCATGAAGAGTGGAGTCTGTATTTTCAAAAGTAACGAGTGAGCTTGTGTGCCTTGTTTTGGGAGAGAGAGAGTCCATTTTTTCCCAAGGTTTTCCTGCTAGTGTGTTCTCATGCACCCAGAGCCCTGTTCCCATAAACATCCATCTAAGGGAGTCAATGGTGTGTGCTACGGCCCTGTTCAGCCATTACACCCCCGCTGCCTTTGTGCAAAGCCAGACTGTAGTGTAAAGAGGAAAGGAAGGGCTGGTGCACACTTCTGTCCACACCAACCTGAAATTTGGAGGAAGCTGAGGTGCGTACAGACTTAGAAACCAGAAATCTCTTCTTGCTCTAGTAACGTATATGCAATCTTTTCATCCAGTCATACAGATGATGCCTCCTACATTAATCTGCTCCTTCATACTGCACCTCAAAGTCCAGATCCATCCCAGTGGTGACCTACTTGGGCGCTGAGCCTACTGCAGTAATAGCAATGATACTGCTGATACTTAGGAGAAGTATCTGGCTATACTTCTGGGTATAAACTACCACAAGTTCAGTTCCTCCTCTCGCACCGATTCATCATTTAAAGTGCAGCTATAATTCTGCTCTGCTAACGTGACTAGGGAAAAGTTTCAGGCATCTGATACCTAACAAACTGAAATGGTGAAGAGAATTTGCCAATTGCTTTACTAAAGAGAACATTTTGTATGTGTGCATGTAATTTTACCTTGCCAAGCACTGAAGGTTGAAAAATTGGAAAGAACTGTAGCACCGTGATGGCCTGGTGTCTACAATACGAGTGGGTTTGTGGATATGAAATGAATGTTCACTAAAGACACGTATGATTTCCAGTAGAGACAGACAGTATTTTAGACATTGTTGATGTAAAGGAAAGAGGAAAATGAAAATCCTGATTGCAATTCAAGTGATCCCTTTTTGCCTTTCCTGCGTTTCCCCCAAAAGGAAAATTTCATCCACTCATTTCAAAATGCATGGTATAAGCACAAGGTTCTCAAACTCCCAACTTCCAAATGCTTTAATTTTTCTTTGTATAGTTCGCTATTAAAGATCTACCTTTTCTTTCAGAGACCAGTCAACAAATTAACTTTTGAATATGTTTTGGCAATTAAACACCTGAGAACACAGTGAAAAGTTGTTTTCCTTAGTCTTCTAAATCTTCTTGCCTAGATTAATGTGTCTGTCTCCCTTTTGTCTGTCTTTTTTGGGGGTGGGGGCAAAGGCGTGGGAATAAACCACAAATGCAGATGTATTTGCTTCACTTGCTATCAAAAACAGCTAGCAAGGCTAGGACAGGTTTTGGTGGGGTTTTTTGGTTTAATAGAAACAGCTATACTGCAACTATAAAAACTAGAGAAAGGAAATTGAATATATATGAAATTCTATGGTGATTAAAACTTTAATCCCAATGAACTATTGACCTTAGCTCTAATCTCTGAGAAAAGGGGACAAGCACTCTGCAGTAAGGGGAGACTGCTGGAAGAGATTCCTGCTTATTTGACTTGGGTTTGCCTATTTTCCTACCTGCGTTGTTTAGGACTGTGCAGGATGGACTATTTGACAGATGCATGAAATGAGTTGCTTTGGAGCCTACTGGAAGGAATTTATAATTTTTTGCACACACATATAATAGTGTTTTTCTTTTTTGTTTCAGTAAATCACGTATTTGCCACATACTTATTGCTTATACTGTAAAATTACGTAAGTGCTGTCATTTTTGAAATAAAATTGTGCCATGATACATCTTGACTCTCGCAGCACAAAAAAAAAAAAAAAGAAAAAAGTTAGCGTCCAGCTGCTCACCTAAACCTGAAAATCAGATATAACATTTTATCGTGGTATGTAAGATTCTTAAAAGTTTTGGCCTTGTAAAGAATTTTGTATTTGACTGTGCCAAGGGAACAAGTCTTGTTATAACCAAGGTGAAAGAGAAGGTCTATGCAAATGCTGATGAAAATACTCAAAGAATTTGAAACAACCATTAATCCCCAAAGGAAAACAGGAGAGATAAAACTGGGAATATTCATCTGCAGTATGGGATGAAACATGTTACAAGGATGCTGTAATTACTTTTGAAGCAATGTTATAAGGCCAGGAAATAGGGTTAAGGTTTTGCTGAAAGAAAATTCTAACCAAATTGACTTCTGGAAATACTTGGACAGAACACCCAAACCACCTCAGCACATCACTGTGCAATAAACAGTTAAGATTAATACTTTCAGTATGCTCTTCTGTATCTTTTTTACTTCTATTTGAGACAGTAAGTCTAAATCCTCTAAGTTTAGGATTCTTGATTCTGAAGAAATCGCACATGACCAAGGTGAACAGTGGGTTTATTAAAAACTAATCAAAAGCACAGCATCTCTGTCTACAGTAAAACAAGCGTCAATTTTATGAGTACTGAAGTCTAATACAAACTAATTCGACCCAAGAAAAGCATAATAGTGTATTATTTCTATGCATTTAAAAAACCTACAGTATAAACCCTTAAACTTTAAGGGCCGTGTTCACTGGTATACCCTAACTGCTATGCATTGCTCTGGAACAGAAATATACTTATGATTGTGCCTCCTTTGCATGAGCCGGTTTTGCACTTGCATCTCATTCACCTCCACTTACTCACCTGCCCATGCTATGTGCTCTTTTCTGTTCCCTATAATCCTCCCCCTGACTCACACTCCGTACACACAAGCCCTCACCCTCTCTTCCTCATGGTTTCCATGCTCAAAGAATGCACCTAGTGAATTATAAGGTGAGCCACCTGTTGCCTGATTCACTGTGATCTGTAAAGCACATCTTCAAGATGGCCTGCAACAAAACTGCTTAAAGTATTTGAGGTCAGTGGAAAATACAATCCCTAATGCACTTATGCCCATTGAACTAGCTGAGCTGTAGGCTCTAACAGCCATGGGAATGACCTAGGCTCTGAAGCACGAAGCATGTGCTACAGAGTCCTGCCAGTACGTTCCTTTTCTTTTCCTTACCTGGGCAGAAAAGGAGAAACCATAGCTCTCCACGCTGCCACAGGCAATTATTCGAAGGGGGTGAGCAGAGGCTTAAATCCACTTGTGAAAACTGGCAACGCATCTGCCACACAAACCCCTGTTTCTTCTAGGCCCAGAGCAACCAGCACCACCTCTTTGCCCTCGGGCGCAGGGACAGGCCAGCCATGGCACAGCCTGGCAGGCTCCTCTCCCTGCCTCCTGTCTAGCGGCCTTACAGGCCTTGGGCCGCTGCCCACGAAGTCCACCAGAGCCTTACCTAAGTCCTGGAATAAATTAAAAAACCAAAACCAGATTCACGTCGTCCACGCCGGGTGTCAGTGAACCGGGCAGGCTGGGGGGCTCTTTCCCACAGTCGCCTCAGAGCAGCCGGCAGCGGCAGCCTTCCTCCCAGCGCCCTGGGGTTCCCGCCAGGCGGCAGAGCGCGGCCTCCCCCGGCC